>OY856412.1:735943271-736113271 GCA_963693085.1 Alisma plantago-aquatica | reverse complement strand
GTGAAAACAAAAATTTATCTATATGTATTCCAATAATAGAAGGATCGGGTCAACTACTATGAAATAGAAAAGGCGGTTTTAGCGAGTTGTACCTAGTCCTGGAGCAAGTCCAGTGACAAAACTCACTTCTTTGAAACTGCTGATAAGTTGCTCTTGGATGGCGGTTGTGCAGCTCATGGTCTTCACCACGAACACAAATAGCTTCTACAGCGTCTCATGTGGTCTCGCCATGGACTGTAGGCTGTAGTTGTCCTCCTAGTAGCATCCAACAAACTCTTGCCTCTATAGTAGTCCACACGGACCAACTAGAACTTCTTTCGTTTGCCAAGAATGGACAAGAAGGAGTTGTCCCTCCCGTTGGTGTACTAGTCACCAACCTGCTCTCCTACAACGATAATTATCAGTTGTTCTCTACCTTTGGATATACCTTCCTATCAAGTAGGACTTGCTTGGGCTCTCATAGTTACCATAACTAGAGAGGACAATAGTTGTCAGAGGAACTAATTCCCAATTTTTAGTGTTGTGTCTTGAAGAGCCCCCAATACCCCTCCTTTTATAGGTGAGGTTAGGGTCAGGGTTTCCAGTCTGTATGGGATTGTGTGTGAGTCAAAAGAACCAGATGACCTCAAACTTTTGCAACCTGTGATAGACAAAATGGTCGTTTCACACACCCAGACAATCTTCTAGTATGTGATACGGTCGCCTCACACTGTCAAACAATCGTTTGGTAGTTTCCCAACCGCATACAAATTTTGCAATTTTGATTCCAAATAATATACATATTAATTTTACTTGCTCTCGAAGTATATGCAATCGAAAATATTTGGGAAACATCTTGAACCTTCATTTGACCCAACCAAGCCATCTCACCCAAGTGAGATGCATGTGTCACTCACCCAGACGGCCTTCTGGTGAGTTGATATGAGCCAATCGGTTCAATCATATTGAACTGGTCGGTTAAAAGGTAGAACTAAGCCACATCGATCTTCGATTAGCATGAACCCCAAACGCCCATCTCAACTACTTGAGACACCCGTCTGGCTGCCCAAATGGCCATCTTACCTAGTGAGATGGTCATTTGGTAGGCCTGGTCAGCCAATCGAGTGTACATGAATCGAATACCTAAACACTTTACTAATCAATCCAATTGTTGTTCAAGATCAAACTCCTCTTCTAGATGAGTTCCTATGTGCGTGACCCTATAGGTCCCATATCATGTTGGTAGTGAGTGTCCATAACTAGATTATGACATCACAAGCAAATAGTGGTGCCTAGTCACACATCAATGCTACCCAACTGAAATGGAAAGTTGGAGAACAACTTCAACCTACAATCTGTGTAAGGTGTTGCAATGATTGTATAATTCTTTTGTCTCTAATATCTAGGATGAACTTGAAGCATGGAAGGTCATCCTCTCAATGTTCAATCCATATTTCTTGATTATTGATCCACATGTGCATGTGCATGTGTTTCTAAGTCTCTCTTATCAAGTGGCCAAGATATCATACTCCAATAGGAGGGATAAATCCCATATCTATCACTCACAGTCTATCCCCATGTGTCAAAGTCACCCAATCATCACCGTTATGACAACCCATGTTTCAAGATGCATTTGAAGATGTCAAAGCGTACCCAACAACATATGACGAGTGTAGTGATTTCATGTCTAAGAATCATAATCACCACCTTCACTATGAGATATGACTGTGACCACCAAAACCATGTGTCACTCTCAAGGTGGGTCCGTCTGATACATTGTTCCCTAACATGTATTTGTGTACTTGGTTTGATATTTCCATATCATGAATAATGAGATTAGTCATCAATCAACTCACACTCTAATCTTATGTGCTATTATTGTCTATCAACCTCCCACAATAACAACCGATCATGGACATAATGAGAATATGTATATGTACTCTTAACAACCATATGATCTCATCCACAAGGTTAGTAACTTGACAACATACATCAATTGAGTAATATAATTCTCTAGACATTCATCTGTATCCCCATTATCTCATAATTGAGTGAAACCATGAATTGGAAGCTTGCCTTTATATATGTTATTATTATTAATCAAATCCTTTTGGGTAATTATGCCATGTCAATCATCATATGATGGGCTCTACGAGCATACCTTACCAATAGACTCCCACTTGCACTTAGAGCCAATCACCAATAGATCTCATCCTTAGTATTCTAAACATGTCCAACATGCTTATGTTGCACTAGTGCCTATTCAGCGGGTTAGCAACACTTTTCTTATAATCAATATATCACATGTTTCTTATCTCTTCACTCTGAGATGAAATCTCCATAATATGGTATCTGATATTCCTTGCCTAATAATTATCTCCATTGTTGTTATAGTATCTCTAATGAGTCCTCAATGGTAGGAACATCTATAAGTTCATCATATGAACATTTTAAATCCATATAGTATCGATATGTGTTCACAACACAAGTATACTTGACTTCTATTGTAGAATAGAATTAATGGCTATTAGTTTGGAACATTTCCAACCAATAACATCCTTTTATCTTTTAAAATCAGAATATATTATAATTTTTTTTCACTTTTGTCATCTTGGAAGCTTGCATCGATGTAACCCTTTACATCCAAATCTTCCTTTCATTACTATAATCTTTGACTAGCAATTTTATCCTTAACTACTTCACAAGTTTTAATGGATATCTTTAAAGACTTGAGTCCTTCACTGCATTCTAGTCTTGTGTGATCTCCTTTACTTTATTCTCCTCTACTTCATCTTCTAAATTCTACAGTTCTTGGAATTGGTTGTTGTGTTTCACTTCCCCAATGGCCCTATTTTTGTCTTTGTCGTTTGGCTTCTTCCTTGGTTTCTGAAAGAATTGTCACACCTGGATCTCCTTAGAAAAGGTCAGTTTCAGGACCTTATCACCCATCTGCATATTCGGTCTTGTGTCTGTGGTAGCTTTCATAGTCTCCATGACCAGCCTTGGTGATGGACATTTGTGTTCATTATGTCCTACTTGTATACAATTCATATGTATGTAGGGTATGTTCTCATATTGCACGCTATATCTCTTGCCCCGAATCACGATCATGGGAATTAGAGGTTTTCCTATATCTATTTCTATATCCAATCTAGCAAACTTCCCTCTCGTTTACATGGTTGTATTGATATCAACTATGATAGTCTTACCTATCTGGTCCCCTACCACATTGAGGAACGTGTCATGGTACAAGTGATCGATAGGTTAGTAATTCATACATACGATCATTTCTTGGGGTGGGTACTATCAGTGTTAAAGAGTTGATGCCACCTCTGTACTAATAGGTGGGAACCAAACAATGACCATGGCCCCCCTATGAGAGCTCTCACATAGTCCTCTTCCATATGTAGTTGTACAAGGAAATAGTCATTTTCCATATCTATTAGATTGAATAGGCCATAGGACTTCCACATCATCCATATTCTATCCTACATCATGAGGTACCCTATGTCTCTTGAAAACAACTTGACAACAACTACAAATTTCCATAGTTTCAAAAGTCCATCAATTGCTTCATCCCTTATATCGAACGTTGACACCCCATCCATCTTCACAATGATATTTTTAGGTTTGAGGGACGTCCCTATGTCAAACGCATCAAAAGGATCCCCTCTTTGAGTATTGTCCACTACATCTTTGTAAGAAACCCGTCAGTAGGGGGAACCCTTATGTGTACCCATGTCTACCCCATATCCACTCGAAACCTCAAGAAGCAACTATCCACTGATGGTCGGGAATTTAGATATCTCCAGTGGGCCATCCAAATTCATTGCTGCATCATAAAAGGTCTCACCATTGTCTGACCCAGACCTATTACGACTTCCATTGTAGTTGAGTTTCAACCCTAGATTTTTGAAAATCTCCACTTAATTCATTTTTCCATTTGCACTTTTTTGTGTGTGTGTGGTTGTGTAACGTCCTGGCTGAGCCTCCATCGTGGTTGTATTGGCCTTTGCTGCAGGATCATCCCCTTCTGGAGTTCTACCTCTGTGGGTTTCCCCATTGCTGCTGATTTGTCCCCCACTATCACCTCTCCCCAACCCTACCGCCACCATTTATCAAACCCCAACCAAGTGTATATCATCATCAATAGCTCATATAATGGCAATGATAATTTCAATGCTTCCCTCCTAGGCTTGGAGCCCAAATGTGATGCTTATGCTGACACATTGACTGGTCGTTCAAGCTCTCATCTCCCTCATAACCTACTAAAGAAGCATGTACTTGGGTCGTGCCAACAAAACTCACCAAAGATGTTTTTTCAAATACTAGGGGAGTTGATTCATGTTAAAATAACCTATGTATCTTGATTAGGTGCAATCAATTAGTTAAAAACCAATATTTGTATTTTAATTAAATCGGGGACCTATTAGATACTTGATTGACTTATTTGTTATTTTAAGGACTTAAATGCAATTTCAGAGTCCTATTATTTTATTTGAGTTTATTATTCATTTAAATTAGAAAATTTATAATTCTATGCAATTAATATGTCATACAATTTTAGTCATTTTTATGATATGTACCACTCGTGGAACATTCATCTAGGAAGTTTTGTCTGATTTTACAAATTTGTGTTTTTAGGATCCCCACACTCATCTAAAGTCTTATTAGTCTCAAAGCATAAACTTATTCAAACCCATATTCAAGGTAAATTTCATCTGGTCCACTAGCAAATTGGATCAAACCTAAAGACACTTATTGCAAAATCACTAATGGCATGTGCCTCACCAAACCTAAAGACTATGATGCACCTTAAGATATATTATGAATAGAAAGAAATATGATCAAGACATCTTGATCGATTAAACATGACCATATTTGATATCAAGTTACTTTGACTGTATAACAACCGACTTGATCATATTGCGGCCTTACATGAGTCTCATTTCAATTAGAACAAGAGTTGCATGTCAGATTCTTAGAAAGAACCATCAAGAGATATCATAATGCAAAGACTTAAAGACAAGGAAAAACTAAGGGATTGACTTGGGTTTTTAAGACTCTTTGAGATCCTATGAAAATAATGTCTTCTACAATAGGTTTTCAAATTTGATGGGATGATGTACTTTTCTCTCTCTTGTAACCATCCTCTATAATTATGTCCATAAATTACATCTTTTCTGCCAATGAATGTAGGCTCCCTCATTAGGAATAGGTCAAACTAGTGTACATTTATTTTGTGATTGTTTGCTTTCCACCATCATTGCACTCATCATATGTATGTAGTTGACTCATTTGACTCACAGTTCTGGACCTCCAACAAGTTCATTGAGGTTTAGTTTTTAGTCATTCACTCTATGTCCATCCCCAACAAGTGGTATCAAAGTGAGTCCAATCATCCAATTTCCACCATGACCACCAATTACAACATCAAAAAAATTCAAGGAGAGATGAATCAACAAGTAATTTGAAGTCTCTGTGGGAAGAAAACACATAATACTCCTAAAACACTCATTGTGGAGGAGGAAAATTTTAGACAGAAGAATAATTTGTGCTTCAAAGGCAATGCGAAACTGGGGGGAGGGGCGACCAAAACTACAACTTAAAGGGGAAACCCTACTTGATACATGATACACACTCTGAAAAGGGATGATGTTAAAATTCATATGTGAAAAGATCAAGATGAGAGTCCCATAATTTCACTGCAACCCTTAATAGGGGATGTTCCACCTTAAACTATGAGAGTGAAACTCAGAAATATGAGTGGGAGTTAGTGGCCTTGTTAGATTCAAGTAGCATTGACAATTTCTTAGATTCCAATATTAAAGAGAGGTATGTTTCCAATTAACATGACCCAGATATATATTGTTGCAGTGGTCAATGGTGAGAAAATCAAAGAAAACTGGAAGTGTTAAAGATTTGAATTCAAAATTTTGAAGATTTGTATGGAGGAAGAATTGTTGGTGCTTTACTTGGGGAGTTGTGATGTGGTTCTAAGGATTAAATGGCTATGTAAAATTATTCATGTATGGAATGAATTTAATATGCAATTGTTCAAGTTTCACTCCCATGACAATTTCATGACATTCTAAGGGTTACAAGGGAATCTTAGATTTTAAATACAACATGTTTTTCTTGAGAATTAAGAAGGAATAAGAAAGTGGAAGTGGTTCAACTGATGATAGTAGGGATTGAAAAGGATGTCAAACTAAAAAAGGATACTAATCAATCAGAATTTCCAAGATTGGAACAATTTCTAGAACACTTTGAAGATGTTTTTCAACAACCAGTGGGATTGGCACTAAAGAGAGATCAAGATCACATGATCCCTTTATTAGAATAGAAGTAAATATGTATCTAAAATAGCATTTGCTGATCCTCATTTACAAAATAATAGAGTCAAGAGGCGGGTGGAGGAACAATTGCAAGCTGGATTGATAAGAAATAACAGTAGCCCTTACTCATTTTTTGGCCATGAAATCTTATGGTACTTGGTTGTGTAGATTACATACGCTTGAATCAGAACTCTAATCTTGATAAGTTTCTTGTTTTTATAATTGATGGAATCCTAGATGAGCTTCATGGAGTAGTATTTCTCTGAGTTACATTTGTGAGAAGGGTATTATCAAGTGAGAGTGGAATATAAAGACATCACAAGACTGCATTTAGAACCCTTCAGGTTCACTGTGTATTCCTATTGATGCCCTTTGGTCTTGCTAATGCTCCAGCTACTTTACAATCTTTAATGAATGCTATTTTTTTAATCCTTTTTACAAACAATTATGTTGGTTTTCTTTGATGATGAACTATTATAGAGCATGAATTCTCAGTCACATATACATCATCTATAAAATTGTGTTGGGATTTGTTACAAAAGAACAAATTATATGTCAAGAGGAGTAAATGTATGTTTAGGCCTAGCTCAGTGGAATATTTGTGACATGTGATATCTCAAGAAGGTATTACACATGATTCTTCAATAATCCATAGTATACATTATCGGCCACAACCATTTATTGTGAAATCTTTGAGGGGAATCTCGGGGTTGAAATGTTATTGATCAGGAAGTTTGCAAGGAATTATGTCAAGTGGATCAACATTTGACTAGTTTATTGAAAAATAATTGCTTTACATGGAATGAAGAATCTATACATGCATTTATCAAATTTAAAGGAGCTTGTGATTACTCCACCAATCTTAGAAATGGAAAACATTAAGCAAGATTTCACTATTCCTTGAGATGTGTTAGGTTTCATAGTGGGCACATTATTAATGCAAGCATTCTTAAACTCTGCACTTAAAGGATGATAGTTAGGATGGTCTACCTACGAAAAGGAGATTCATTCAATACTTTTAACAATCATTTTTTGTTATATGTATGAGTCATGGAGAATTCATATGGGAAGTGGGAACATTATTGATGCAAGCATTCTTAAGCTCTACACTTAAAGGACAATAGTTAGGATGGTCTACCTACGAAAAGGAGATTCATTCAATACTTTTAGCAATCATTTTTGTGATATGTATGAGTCATGGTGAATTCATCTGGGAAGTTATGTCTTATTTTATGAAATTGTGTTTTTAGGATCCGCACACTCATCCAAAGGCTTGTTATTCTCAAAACATAAACTTATACCTTGTATTCAAACCCATATTTAAAGTTAAATTCATTTTCCCACTAGAAAACTAAGTCCAACCTAAAGATAACCTGTTGCAAAAACACCGAAGGCATCGATAACACTCAAATTTAGGCATTTATTCTAAGTTTTTAACTATAGTTTTATGCATGTATTAGTTTTGATTTGCCCAAAATAACACTAGATACTTGGCTTTTCATAATTTATATACTTTTGAAAATATAGTTGCCCAACTAGCCAATTTTGGGAGTTGTAGGCTCCAAATTAAAGAAAGCATAAATCCTCCCAGTCCTTCCTAATGAATTCTGGTCAAATTCACCCCCTTGTAGTTCTCCATCGACTCTTTTTATTTGGAATACAACTGAAGGACCATATTCCAAAAGCCATCTTCTGATGGCACCATCCAAAGGATGGTCACGAAGGTCGCTCTTCTGATGGTGCCTTCTGATGGCCACTTATGAAGGAATGTCTTCCAATGGACTGTTCCAAAGGTTACAACCAAAGATTAGCAAACTATTAGAAGGAGCACTTCCATGACCACGTACTAGAGGAGAAAATTTGACTCAAATTCCCCTGATTTGATTCAATTTCATTTCTTCCAAGACCATCTACCAAAGGACCAAATTGGACTTGAATTCCCATGATGTGAGTTGATTTCATTTCTTCCTTCCACTGACCTTTTTTTCCTTCAGAAGACGTCTGAAGGTTCACTCCAAAGACAACAAACAACGACCTACTAGGAACCTTCTGAAGATGTCCTCTAAAGGTCCCCTCTCTGATGATGCCTTTCGTAGACCCTTCTTCTGATGGTTGTATCGTGAAGTTATCTATCGATGGCACATCTTTTTTATGGCACCTACCAAAGGTCAGTTACGATGGTGTCTTCCAAAGACACTCCTTCAGATGGTCTGCTCCAGTCCATTTCCATAAACTAAAGGTTTGATTCAGCTCGCATTCCATGAATTTGAGTTGCATTCGGCCTCGCTCGCATATACTCATTACCTACCACTATAAATATCCACCCCTGACTACCTATTCATGGCTTCCACTTCAACTCTTTGTTCCATTCTCGTATACTATAACTAGTATTTACATATGGGTCCAAAGACCTCAGTCACATCCTACATACAAAAGATATTTCACATGTACATGCCATATATTTACAAACATTGGCATACTACCAAAATCACATGTCGATACAAGTATATCATCTAGAAAACACATCCCATACCAGGACCTGAGAGTATAGGGATGATACTAGGACTCTACTACTAACATCTATAACTAACATCTACAACTAACCAACCTTCTGAATCTATTGATCACCAGGTTGGTTCTCTTCCACAGCACGACCTCGACCTCATTGCCTGTGACCACCTAAAAAACATTGTGGAGACCCACAGGTGAGACCCAGTCCCAGTGAGAGATATAACTCTCTCCAGCGTATATTGATCATAACATATTAATTAACATTAAATTCATTGAGCAGATAGGGTATTAAATAAGTAATATGAATAGACTGAACAGTTTAAGCATACTAAGTAGTTAAGCAAATAAGTTGTAGCATCAAGTGGAATTACACAATTTTCATAAGTCTACATCATGTAAGAACTATGTAGTGTAAAGACAAGACAAGGGTTAATCAACCAATGTGATACGTATTAAACCCTAGCAATTATACTACACAGCTGCTATTATATCTTTTTATTATTATGCCCTGGGGAGTTTGAGTCATACCACTCAAAGTCCAACTGACCACTGTGAAGTGTTATTCAGTTCCGTATAAGATCTAGGAGTGTCAGTATCCTGAGATCTCTTCCCCTCGGTCAGTACGAGTAAACTACAGTGACATACCAGTCAAACTGCCAACAGTGACATATAGTCAACTGATAACAACTAGTTCGTACTTGGTACAAGTTACGACACTAGAAAATAGGGTATACAAAACTCTCTAATCTGATGTACAACTACATCTGTCCTCAATCACATCAAATGACTGAGGCATGACCATAGCCATCCTCCATAACCTGCAATTGTGGATGACAAGGATATATCCTCAACCTGCCACCCCCACATACTCAACAGTATGTGCTCCGAGTTTCCCTTGGGAATACTCGTTTAACCATCCAGTAAGTTTTGACACTGAAGATGGCTCTATGGCAAAGGGCTTTACATGATTAAGGTTACACTTGATTAATTACTGCCAATTGAATGCATTAAGGCTTTATCATACAAGTGGACATTCAAACCCTAATTCTTTTCTAACAAGAGTATATGTATAACAACTTCAAAAGATATAAAACATTTGAGATATAAATCTTAATCACATTACCGCCTGCTATCATTCATTGCAAATTAATGGACCACACTTATCATCATACTGTTGCAAGATACCAATATCTTATCACAAGTTCTAGGGTTTTAACCCTTATTGGAACATGATGAGGATTTCACCTCAATCATGGCTTCAAACATGCCCAAAGGTATTTAAGACCATCACATTATTCATAGTAAGGTTATCATCATCATTCCATGCCTTAAACAAGGCTCAAAAGATCATTAGCACATGTATGTCCATAGATTTTAACATGGCAAGGCACTATGATATTCAAATAATACTACATTGTGGTTTCAACACAAGAAGAGTGTAATTCATTATCACATTAATCATTCAAGAGGTCTGATTATAACCAGTCAACATCATATAATTACATTAAGGTTAGATATAACAAGCTAGATCACATTGGAGTTACGCATCCACTTATTATAGTGATTTATCAAATATAACTATATAATGGCAAAGGTAAGACTACCAATTAATGGTATGAACCATAGAAATATCATAACTAGGACCCACAAATAATACCATATGATTTATTTTAATCCATTGGATGTTAAAGCATCCAATATTATTCATTGGATCAGGTTCATTGTTCAAGGTTATCAATTGAAGTATAGGTCTAACCATTAGATCAATTGAACCAAGGAACCATTGGTTCAAGGTTTAGTCAAATATACAATTACATTCCTAATTCATCATATATGGTGATGACCTGATCCACCATTAATTTTGATCATTAGGTCACCATTTGTTGCTAGATCAGTAATACATTCAGTTAACATCATCAAATATTATGTCAATATCATGATCGATTGATAACATCATTAGAATACTTAGTGGATGATAATTAAATGTATAATTGAGCCAAAACCTGACCTAAGGGGTGACCATAGGTTGTCACCATACATTTAACACCCTTGATCACGAACATAAGTTGCCAAGATAGCAACACCATTGGTTGTTGAATGGTATGTCCATAGATTATGTGATAGAGAAGGAAATAGCTTGAAAACCCTAATTTGAACCATCAATTGTTTTGTACATAGCACCATAGGTTGTTTCCATCAACCTGTCCAAGATCAGGTTACACCTTATAAAGGTTGTACACATGTTTACAGGTTCATATAGAACTGGAAAAAAATAGGGAACACCACAAAAAATCGTAATTATAAACAAGCATGGTTTCTCTATGCTTAGATCATCACATTCAAGCATAAACATGAACTAACAAGCTTCTAATAAGAAATATAAGTGAAGAATGTTATATAACTCGCCTCTATAGAGTAGGTCAGATATCAAACAGCAAGCATCTAGAGTGAATAAGGCAAGGAATCCCTAGATGCAGATCTGAACTTGGCCAAATAGGCACTTCTCTCCACAAAGAAGCAAAACCCTAGAAAAAGAAACAAGAAGGAAGGGTTTTTGAGTTCTAGAGTCATTTTCACCATGGAACAGCAGGGTTCTGACCTGGAGAGATGTGGGAGGAGGAAGAAAACAGAATCAAATGGAGGAATTAAGAAAAAACTGACACTTTAAGGTCAATATCACTAGGAAGAAGCTTTATAGACCCAAAAAGGGAATCAATTGCAACCCTAGAATTTTTTCCAAGAAGATCCCCACTTTCTTCTTCCTGGGGCAGAAAAATTCACAGATGAACAGAGGGAGAACGAAGATGGGAGAAGTAGAGAGGTGGTGGAGATAAAGTGTCTCGTTTTGGTGCTTGGGGATAAGTATATGACACTTTAATATTAAGAAAAAGAAAACGTTGAAATTCTAGTATATATCCAAGTGTCCATTGCTTTAAATTATTAATAATATATAAGCACTCACACAAGCATCTCTCCCACTGTCCCTCTAGACCTGCTTATCTTTCCTTTGTCGAAATTCCCAGCCAATCACATAATTCCTTAGTTGATAGCTACTAAAGGTAGCTCATCCATGAAGGGAAAAACCCTAAAACACCCTTGATGAAAACACCTTCAAACCATGGCTCAACTAGGAGCCCCATGGCTCAAAAATCACAAGAATGATAATAAAACATCTAAGGAACATAATGTATGTGACACATTTGCAAAGAAAACCCCTCAATTGGGTAAATTGTAGAAAAGTCCAAAATGTACAGAAAATTGCATAACTTGCTCAAACGGTGTCCAAATTGGACCAAATTTGAAACTTAAGCTTGTCTTATGACTTCAAAACATATAAAAAGGTTATATTAGAGTTATAAGCATTAAATTATGGTAATTAAGCTCATTTAACTCATTAAGAAAGTTTAAGGGCCTTACAGGGACACATCCCCTTGATGACCTGGATGTAGGGGTGTCTATGGATGGCTGCAGTCAGGCTTGATCAGTGGAGTGGAGTGGATCTCAAGGCCTGATCAAGGAGGGAGCTTCATAGGACCAGGGTGCGGAGGTTCCATGTGACCATGGCGGTCATGGAGGGTCTGTCGGGTAGAGTGATTTTTGAGTTGGCATTTCCACGCCCTCCCCATCCTCTTTCGTTGCAAGTCAAGGGAACAGCAATGCAAGGTCTACCACAGTCTTTCTAGTGATGGATTATGTCAGTGAGGTACTTGAGGTTATGCCTCAAACACCTGGTCTGAGTCCTGCTGACTCGATGGTTGGTTGTGAGACGTCAGGTGATGGGGGCGATTGCAGCCTTCTTGGTGGTTCCTTTTGGGTTGGGACTCTCTGTGCTTGGTATGATGATGTGGTTACTTGAATGTTAACAAATTTACTATGTGAATGTGTGGGTCATAATTTATTAGTCTACTCAACCTAGTTGACTAATCTTAAATACTTTAAGAACATAACAATGTCAAGTCTATGTAAAATAAGATTAAGTTCATTTTTATAAGAATATGTGAGCTCAATGTTTGTCATTCTAGATGTGAGCATAGTAATCATTGGCGATGATCCACTACTAAAATGAAACACAATGGTAACAATTTTAGCCTATTACATGGTTTGTTTCAAGATTGATCCAGATGATAAAGGCAGAAAACTTGGGTAGATATGGTTGATTTACCCATCACCAAACCACCAATATTGGTTGATAGTAAAACAACTCAGATATTTAATGACAATAAAATGCAACCAACTCTCAAAAAAAGTATGAAATTTATATTATATTTATCTACATTTGCAGGAGAGTAAGTTTCATGGAACCATTCTTACCCTAATCATGAGCCCATTGCCAAGTAAATAGTGGAAAGGGGATTAGAGTGCCCATCCCTGAGTGACCCAAAAAATCACACACATGTTTTTTTTAATGAAGCCGGGAGGTAATTTTATTCATCCTACCCTCCTCGTGTAGGCCGAATCATCAAAAAAATAGTACATCTCCTGTAACTAATGCAGGTCTAACCCCCCTAAAGAAACAAAACACTCATCTCACAATAACATCAGCCCTTCTGAAAGTAAACATAGGGAACATGTCTCCTATCGAGAGTAGCCAACCCCCTGATCTTGAAAGGAAGGAGACTCGCATCAGCACAAATGTATGGCTCAGATTTTTCCTTGCCCCAGCTCCCCAACTTCCTAGGCAGAGAGTTCACAACTTTGGGAATCACAAGTCCCAAAATAGCTCCCTCAAGGATCAATCTACGCAACTCCCTCATATAAGGGGCAGATCGCCATGGTTCCAAAGCTCCATTCCAAATAACATCATACGTCCTCACATCATCCACCTCCAACACAGATACTGTCAATTTATTATCATCCTCTATCTTTAGGCCTATCACACAAGAATGAATATAGGCAGTGAGGTAATCCCCCACTTTCAGCCAAGCTCTAAACACTAACTGAACAAACACATGTTTTATGGACTACTCCAACCATCCACAAGTGTGATCGACTAAGGGGGTCTCTGTCTCTGCCCACAGTAATGTTCATCTTCAAGTTACTCAAGTCTGGCGGGTCCCATCTAACAAGTCAAATTTCTCTCAACTTGATCACAGGTTCTCCCATCCCTTCTGCTAGTTCTGCGTTATAGAATTCAGGCTCATCTAAAATGCAAAATGTTGTCTGCCTCAACATCTCTTTGATATACATAGAAATTCTATTCCATTCCCTATCAGGGGCGAGTGGTGTCCCCTCAAATCTCACCTTGCATCTAGCCTTCCATATAAACCATGGGATAAGAAGAGCTAGTCTGCTCGTGATCCATCACTTGGCCAAATTCGAGCCTCTATAGGAACAGAGCTGCAAAGTAGAGGGAAGGTCATTTGGAGTTGTGTAGCCCGTCAAAGTAGTAAATTTTCTCCATAGGAAGATAGCGATCTGGATGGAGAAAAGCATATGACTCGTGTCTTCACTCTGTGGTGTGGCCGCATAACAGACAAATCTGGACACCAAAGGCACCCTACATCGACGGACGGCATCGTTAGTGGGAACGGCATCTCAAACAAACTTCCACAGGGTCATGCTCACCTGGGGTGCCCCCGGTTTCCATAACTGGCCCATGTACGATGTGGAGGGAGGATCCAAGTCCATGAGGATGGATTTCATAGAGCATACAGAGAAAAGGCCCTTCTGGTCTGGCATCCAGACGATCTTATCTTCCATATCTGAAATGAGAACATCTTCCTCTCTAATACATTCTAGGCCTTCATCAATAACAATTTCACCCAGAGTGTTCCAATCCTAGCCATTACCTTCAAGATAGAAATATCTCACTAGAAAGTGATTTTGCCTCTCTGCCGGTGTCAAAGCCAGATTCGACATCCTGTGTGTGCACCACAAATCATCCTAGAAAGAGATCGCACCCCTCCCTACTACCCATCTACATCTGGGGAGGATAGTAGGGAACATCTTCCATTTTATTGAATGAATCATAAAGATTTATACATTTGGGCATGTAGGAAACATGGAAAAGAAATAACAAGAAGAGAAAGTCTAAAACTAACAACTACATCCCATTTACATTAGCTCCCATGTAATGTTCAGATTGATGTAGCAGTCTTAATTTTCAGCAGATAATATGGAGGAAACAACATGTTGGCAGGTACATGTTCTTCAATTCTTTGCATAGCCTAAAATCAATAAATTCAAGACAAAATCAATGCAATTTCATGCACTATAGAAAAACAATTAAAACAATTTTATAACAAAATAGTTTACTTGGCAAGACTTATATTCAAATAATCAACATGCAATTGTAAAACTTTATTTATTCGACATAATTTTATTACGAGTTTCCCATTATGCTAATATCAAAAAGCATGCTTTTCCATCTATATATGTCTCCATCACCCCAATAATATGGGGGAGGTCACCTAGTTCCATTTGTCCATTTAAGGGAGGAGGTCAAAAATTTGTACAAGTTCCACCCTCTGAATGAGGAGGTCACTTATTTCCAATATCAAAAATCATTATTATTGGCAGTCATAATGGGCAGTATTATTTATGTTTTAGATGTTGCAAGCTATAATATAGAAATTCATAAGATTACTCAGTAGGGAAAATGAAGTTCAAACAAATTCATAGCCAAGTATATTTTGAAGAGGTACACACAAATATCATCAATACCAGTAGTATGCTCAAAGAGGAAGTATATAATAGCGTGCCTCCTTTGGAGTCTAGAGTATTAGCAATGTCCAAATTAACAAGTTGATAAGAGTATAAGATCCTAGCACAACATGAGAACGACCATGTATCAATATATATATGGTTCCTTGCTTTAATGATCTATTAGGGCATTTACTCATGTATTATTATTATGCACATAGCATTTGTTTCCCTTTAGTCATGAAAGGTACCAATCTAGACTCAAAAGATTGAGATCAGAGTCTGATATCTCGAATTAGGTATGAACTAATGTGCAAAAAAATATAGGGATTGATGATATTAGATCATTTATTCATTTTCATGTAAAAATATTTCAAGAGTAGATTAAATGATAATTTATTAATTATAATCATGTGATCTAGTTATCAATATAAAATCAGAGTAAAATAGGGTTGTTATGCAATCATATATCATATAATTTAGGATTTTAGAAAGATTAGGGTTTGAAATATTAACAAAAACCCCTAATTAAGATGTCAGAAAGAGATACTTAACATCATCATATAATTTTACTATAACATGGAAATGTAATGATCTCATGTTAAACTAGGCATTTTTTTGAGGATCGGTACTTTTTGGGCATTTTCCTGATAACCGAGCTATTTACTAGCTATTTTAACAAGATGGACCAATAAGAAAAAAGTTCTAGATGATAAAAATGAAGTTAAAAAGAGAAATGCTAGCTTATTTTCACAGATCATGGGAGAGATTCAGCTCTGTGGATCCTCCTCCTAACCCACGAGCCAGACTGGGCTCACATGGGTTAGAGTAGGGGCACAAAGGACAAAAAATTCCATGGGATAATAATAAAAGTGTGAGATGTCAGTGTAGAAGGGTATTATTGCCCTCCTGATTGTTCCCTCTCCATCGCGATTCCACGCCATGGCATGCATACCCAAAAAGGGGGAAATCTAGGAGGCGGAATCAAAGGGTAAAGCATGTGAAGGTGGACTGAAGTCTTGGTTGACCTCGCGGCACCTTGCCAATTTCAACGAGCTGAGTTTGGCATGAAAACCATGGACAAAATTGTGGACCAATAGCTACCACAGAGCATGAAGAAGGTGGCTCAGTACGTAGGTTATCAGACAAGCATGAGATTAAGTTTAAACCTCAAATGCAAGGGATGTGAGAGCCTAAGTAGCTCTATGATCCTTCTGGGAGTTGTCTCCTGGTTTCAACTTCCTCTGTGGATACCTACAGATGCGTTCCAGTGAGTATTAGTGTTGGGGTGGAGGTGGTTTGTCATTGGGACACTCTGTGGCATTGTGACTTTTTTTAGAATAAAAATATGTTTCATTGTTTGCTCCACAGTTATTCAGCATTACATTTTCCATTGAAGAATTGTCAAATAAAATATGTACCCCGCATTAGGCTAAAACCTGATGCATATTGTAAACCAAAATATGAACCGACATACAGATAGTATAACAATAAGAGTAGTTTAACGTTTCAATCGCAATCCAAATGGACAACAATGATGCTTCTTGTTGTCTTTAAGTTCTTAACTACATTCTATTCATCTATCAAGCTTGTTTCTCTTCGAGCCTCCTGAGCACAATCTGCAAACCTCTTCACAACATTTGGACATTTAAGTGGATCCCGTAGATGATCCTCATAGCATTTCAGGCAAGTTGTTCTCTCCTCAAGGCAAGGACCATTTTTTGGTATGGATGCTTGAATTCCTTATCACGGCGCTCCTTTTCTCTCTTTGCAAGTTCATCCACCATTTGATCCTCATGCTTTTGCAGCTTATCCAAATCCTTATCACTCTCTTGAAGGACCAATTTTATCGCCTATAGTTCTATGTTGACAAATTGTGACTGCGGTTGAGGCACTAGCAAATAGGTTGGTGCTGACAGAGGCCACCCACTAAAACTACTTGGTTGTTTGTCCTTGCTAGTATCCTCATCAACAGGCTTACGAGTCTTTAGTTTCGTCGGTTTCACTTTTTGAGTTCTTTTTGTTTTTGTTTCATCATTGAAAAGTCCATCAATCAAGCTGGAGCATATCTGGATTATATAACTGTCTTCCATTGATCCAGGTAATTTTCCATAGAGTTTACTGGATATAGAAATGGAAGGAAGAGTAGGATGCCGTCACTACAACTATAGCCGCCTCATTCGTAAACTGTGCCCTTGCCATCAATCGCCGCCTCCACCCCCAGTCCTTGTGACTTTAGCCAATGGTTGGGAAGGATCTGATGTGGGTCATTGATTATGTAGGAGCAAGTCATCGGTGGGAGGAGCTCAAAATGATGAGTTGTGCTCATGGGTTCATGCAAAGAAGGATGCTTAATGGTGGAGAAGAGAGAGATTCCTCACAATCAATTAAGAGGATGGTATGGATAATGAGAGGCTAGCGGAGCTACTGAGGTCTTTAAATAGGTTTGAGGAGGTCTAGGATTAGTTCAGGCATCTCCTCCTTCTAGCCCTATCCTCCATTATTTGGGCATTTTTTAAATAAAGAGAGGAGTTGTTAGGGGTCGCTCGGTAGAGGATGAGAATCCAGATCATAAGAACGATTTATGAAGAAGTGAGGACTAGTAGGAGGGAAGGTTTGCCTTTTGAAATATAGTGCCATTATGTTCTTGAACACCCATATAAGTTGGGTGGGAGAGATGACTCCTTAGGGCTGAGTCTGGGGTCCGAATAGGCTAGGTAATTGGGTAGCAATTAGGTCCTTTGGGTATATCTAGGTTATTTCTTCTAATTTTTATATCTTTTAGACAAAAGCTTCAATCCAAATGAGTTTTTAAACTCAGATCCATATTAGTCCTCTATATTTCTAGAAAAAATTTAAAGGCCATATCATGTAGTTAGGTCACTCAATTCAATGAGTTGAGTAATGTTAGGGTTCAACCTTGGTTTTGATCTCACAAGGTATATATTATGATATTTAGGCATCATAATTTCAATTAGGTATCCAAAACCATTCCATTGTCACTAGAATGATGAAGTGATGCCAATTTGAGAAATACTAGATAATATAAGAGCATAATTGTAATATAGATCATAAATGTGGAAAATTCCATTACATCACATTCTTTCCTCCTTAACAAGAATTTTGTCCTAAAAATTAAAATTAACCATAAATCAATATTGGGATTTCATATCAAGTATCATAACCAACTTGGTATCAACACTAAGCATACTCATTTTGTTCATCAATAAGTAAAGGTCATAGCGAGAGTCACAAATTGGGAGAGACCATCCTATGGATCACAAATTTTGAGAGATCTAAATTTTTTGGTCAAATGAATAGAGCTATTGAATCAAGGGTATAACATGACTTTCAATCCTAATATTTTAGAGTCCTAGCTTTTACATTGTCTTAGGTGGGATTATACATCCATGATCGAGATTTCATATTTCAACAATTCAAGACAAATGTCATAATTTCAATATCATAATTTTGTGCACAAAATCAATGGAAGGTTCCACCCTAGTCCTCATGAGAGCTAAACCCTAAGTCATAAATTGAGAGAGTCAACATAGTCATCTTTTCAAAATTTTCAAAGTTTGGGATTATCAAGGTCACTGGTCATATATCAAGGGTGATCTCAAGATCTAAATAGTGCGATCGTAGGATTTAAATCATTATTAAGGTTGGCAACCATGAGTCAAAATTTCATTGATTGATATCAAGAGACGAGATTTTTGGACATCAAAATTCATAGGTCCAAAATTTTAAAGATAGGGTTTAGATTCCTATTGTAGACCTTAGGAGTCATATATCATCCACATACAACAATCCATCAATATTCACGACATCAATATCGAGTTCATTATCATGGTATTCAAGGCTGATAAATGATCTGGACCCATTAGAGACTTAGGTCAAGAAATCAAAACCACATGGGGGTTACCTTTCTAAACTAATCAACAAGGTGAAAATTTAAAGGTACTCATAATAGGGATTTGATCTAGGTTAGGGGATTCATAAGTCAATTACCACTCAAATCTAGCACATTAATTTACATTAGTCATGAACAATCAAGGATGTCCAAATAGGGAGACTATGAATGATCAAATCATATTCCACTAGTTCATAAGATTAAAATTCAAGATTATAATTGGGAAACCATGTCAAGATTTTGCAATATTGTGGTGATAATAATTCCCTTCCTTTCATTATCGAGGTAAGGGTAAAATTGGAAATCAAGAAGTTAGATTGGGTACTCGAAGAATCAAGGCATAATGGTGTAAGAATGAGACCCATATCCATCATATTATCCAAATCAAGATTACAAAAAGGCCTATAATTAATAGGGAAAATGTATATCAAAGCTTGTCATCATGAATTTTAAGAGTCCTAAGGCATATTCATTTCATGACATGATTATGGCATGTATCCAAATAGGATAAAAGTCTGCTTAATTATGTTTGAGGTTTAATCAACAATAGGGCAACACGGACTTAATCAAATAGGGACCTCATCAACTATGAGGTATAAGGTATGAATCCTCCTTGTTTCATCACATCATATTATTATTTACCTCAAACTTTGGAAGCGTGTAGTTTAGTTTTGGTGAAATTGAGTGTACATGATATGAGGGGCCATACATGAGTATTTGATTTCAAGAGTAATTTCATTAGTCAAAATCAAGTTTTCAAATTAAAGTCAGATCATGCCGTCCTCATCTTAATCAACTTTCATGATTTCAAATAAATTTTAATTTTCCCCATGTATAAGCTACTCATAATAAAAAACATCATGTGGTAAATAGTCATGAGAGAAGAACCATAGAGAGAAGGGTGACCTAGGGTGCGAGAGCACAGACGATTGTGTGGACGTTGGGTTGGCGGCCTGTCGCCCAGAGGGGTTGCCCTTGCGGCACCTCCCCCAACATGACATCTTCACTCCTCCACCACCTTCTTTCTCCTTCTCGACTTCCATCCTTCCACCCTCTGACCGAGACCATAACCAGTTTTGGGGATTCGCTCAACGTAGCTCAGGCAGAATGGGAGTGACTAGGGGGTCTATCTCCATCAACGACCAAGACACAAGATCCAAAATCAGATGTGGGTATAGGTACCTGTGTCGACCCCATCATGGTGGGAGCAATGTGAAGTGGCAAAGAAGACGGACGAGAGAAGTCAATTGATGATGTCGGCATCATCCCTTTTGTGTAGGATGATGTGGGAATCGACGGGATCAATGATCGAGGGGGCAAGCATCAATCCCTCATTGTAGGAGAACCTTTAGATGGTAAGGGATATGCTTTCATGCTGCCTGAGCTTGTTTATGAGGGACACCTCATCTCAGTCGTGGTGGCTCATGTGGTGGTCGGTGAGGGTGAGAACGCAGCCCAGGTGTCTTCGGATGTGGCCAGGCCAGAGGAATGTTTTGGGGGATGTGATCCCATCGATGGAAGGGATCGACTATTTGAGGTGGTTGATGCCCATGAGGTGTTTGAGGTCATGCATGAGGGGCCTTTTCTTGGTACAGGTCTTGATCAGGTTGTGTATTGGGCTTCAAGTTGTAATGTGATTTCCAAAAATAGTGGAGGGGGCTTCTTCTGGGTCGATGACATCTTTGTCCTCCTATCGGTGGCATCTTCCCCATCTGGTTTAGGTCCTAGTCACGACGGGTCTGCTGGTCTAGCTATTGGTCATCCCCTGTCGGGTCGGCTACCCCCCTTGAGGGTCCTCGTACCCCCAGGGGTGCATGCTTCTGATGCCTACGGAGGGGTCAATGGAGACTATAGTGCTCGGTGTTGATAGTATACTTTCGTTGTCGGGTTCTGAGGCACCTAGCACATTACTGTGAGGAGGGGAGACTAGTTCGGAGGCACCCCGCCTTCAAAGGGATCATTGCTTTTGCTGCCTCCAGCGTGGACATTGGAGGAGGCACTGCTCTTCCCCGTTAATTTGCTTTCGGTGCAAATCTCTAGGGAATTTAGTGAGATATTGTTGGAGGTACATTTAGGTCAAGTTTGTTACAGGGTCTGAGTTTGTTGTCATGTAGGTGACGACATCTACCGTCTCTAGTGGAGGGCCCGGTGATGCCAAATATAGTCTCTTTGCATGGTGAATGCCAAAGATAGTATCTAGCAAGACTCAGTCAGTGCTAACTGGTGTCTGTGGCATCCTTGCCTCAGTGACTTTATGATGCCTCTGTGGGGAGGTGACTGCACGTGATTGAGGTTGTAGAGTTTGGATGGGTGCTCGAGCCACTTGTATGTGGTGGTGGCAGGCTAGATCCCTAAAGAGGATGGATAAATTTGCAAGATAGATGATGGTGCTGACTTAGTTGGCACTTTTGAAGGCTTCGAGCGTAAGAAGTGTGGAGGCTGGCCCTGAGGATGAGCTAGTTGGATAGCATGTGATAGAGAATTTTTTTGTTCTATTCTTGGGGATGTCTTGATGGTTGATGGATCCTTGTTTGATTTTGGTCGATGATGAACCTTTGTAATGTGTTTGTTTGCTTGCTTGAGGGGCAAGATCAATAGAATGAACCTCGGTTAATTAAAAAACTAGAGAAGAACCACATGAGGAGATGAGAAGACTACCAATCATCATCTACTTGGGTGGCTTAGGGTAGTCCTTAAAGAAAAGATGAGATGGTAGAAGACTCTCTAGGATTTTAGGGAATTCCTTAAATCCATTCTGGATCCACTAAGGCTAGTTGAATCAAGGTAAATTCAACCACCGTAGCTAGACAGATCAGAAGAATTACTAACAGGACCCCTTCTGCTCTTCCTAGACACCTCAGTTTTACCATTGTGAATTTTAGGATTTTCCATTGGTTTAGAGATTGGAAATATTATTTCATTAATGCATAAGAAGTGTGTGGTGGCTTTGATACTAACTGTCATGAAAACATTCTTACCCTAATCCCAATCCCACTGTCAAGTAAACAATGGAAAGGGGATTAGAGCACCCATCCCTAAGTGGCCCAAAAAATTACACACACATGATATGCAAAAAGAAATAAAAGTATATTATATTGAATGAACTATACAGGTTTATACATTTGGGACCGTAGGAAATATGGAAAAGAAATAACAAGGAGAGAAAGTCTAAAAATAACACCTACATCCCATTTACTCTAGCTCCCCTATAATGTTCAGATTGATGTAGCAATCTTTATTTTCAGCAGATAAAATGGAGGAAACAACATTTTGGCAGGTACATGTTCTCCAATTCTTTGTATGGCCTAAAATCAATAAATTCAAGACATAATCCATGAAATTCCATGGTATGCTAAATAAAAACAATTAAAGTAGCTTTATAACAAAATAGTATACTTGACAAGACTTATATTCAAATAATCAACATTCGATAGCAAAAACTTTATTTATTTGATACAATTTTATAATGAGTTTCCTATTATGCTGATATTGAAAATCATGCTTTTATATCCATATATGGCTCCATCACCACAATGAGATGGGGGAGGTCACCTAGTTCCATCTCTCCATTCAGTGAAGGAGGTTGACAATTTGTACAAGTGCCACCCTCTGAATGAGGAGGTCGCCAATACCCAATATTAACAATCATTATTATTGGCAGTCATAAAGAACAAATATCATTTTTTCTCAAATTTTTGCAAGCTATAATATAGAAATTCAGAACATTGCTCAGTAGGGAACATGTAGTTCATACAAATACGCAGCCAAGCATATTTTGAAGAGGTACATACAAGTATCATCAATACCACTTGTCTGTTCAAAGAGGAAGTATACAACAACATACCTCCTTTGGAGTCTAGAGTATTTAAAATGTCCAAATCAACAAGTTTATAGGAGTATATGATCCTGACATAACATGAGAACAACCATGTATCAATATATATGGTTCCTTTCTTTGATGATCTATTAGGGCATTTACTCATGTATTATTATTATTATGGTCATAACATTTGTTGCCCTTAGTCATTAAAGGTACTGATCTAGAGTCAAAAGATTGATATCAGAGTCTGATATTTGTAGGTATAATTTGATGTGCAAAAAATATCTGAGATTATGATATTAGATCATTTAGTCATTTTCATGTACAAACATGTCAAGATTAGATTAAGTGATGATTTAGTAATTATAATCACGTGATCTAGTTATTAGCATAAATCAGAGTAAAATAGGGTCGTTGTGTGATCATATATCATACAAATCAAGCTTTTATCAAAATTAGGGTGAGAAATATTAATAGAAAATCCTAATTAAGATGTAAGAAAGAGATGTTAAATATCATTATCAAATCTTATTATAACAGGGATTCATGTTAAACTAGGCATTTATATGAGAAGATCGATACTTTTAAGGCATTTTTCTTATAACTGAGCTATTTACTAGTTGTTTTAACAAGATGGCCCAAATAAAAAAATTACTAGATAATAAAAGTGAATATAAAAAAAGAGAAATTCCAGTTTGTCTTAGTGGATCAGGGGAGAGATTTGACTCTACAGATCCTCCTCTCGACCCCCGAGCTGGACTAGGCTCATAGGGGTCGGAGCAGGGGCATAAAGGACCAAAAGTTCCATGGGATAATAATAAAGAGTGTGACATATCGGGGTAAAAGTGTATTATTGCCCTCCTGGTTGTTGCCTCTCCATCGTGATCCCACACCATGGCCTGGACAGCCAACATGGGGAAAGCTAGGAGGTCCCAGTTGACCTCACGGCACCTTGCCAATGTCAATGAGTCGAGTTTGGTAGGTGTCAATAGGTACAAAAGAGCATGAAGAAGGTGGTTCAATATGTAGGTTACCAGACAAGTATGAGATTAAGTTTATACCTCAAACGGAAGGGATGTGAGGTCCTAGGTAGCTCTATGATCCTTCTGGGAGATGTCTTATGGTTTCAGCTTCCTCTATGGAGACCTAGATATTCCCACTGATGAGTGTTCGCACTGGAGTGGAGGCATTTTGTCGTTGGGACGCTCCAGGGCATTGTGACTTCAGCTGGTGGTTGGGGAGGCTCCTCTGTGGGTCACTAGTTGTGGAGGAGCAAGTAATTGGTGGGATGAGCTCAAAATGGCAAGTTGTGCTCATAGGTTCAGGCAAAGAAGGATGTTCATGGGTAGAGAAGAGAGAGATTCCTCAAGATCAATTAAGAGGATGGTATGGCTAAAGAGAGGGTGGCAGAGCTACTGAGGTGTTTAAATAGGTGTGAGGAGGGATAGGGTCAGGTGGGACATCTCCTCCTTCTAGCCCAGTACTCCGTATTTTGGGTGTTTTTCAAATAGAGCAAGAGAGAGGAGTTGTTAGGGGTCGTTGGGTAGAGGAGGAGAATTTGGATCAGAAGAATGAATTCTGACAAAGTGAGAACTAGTAGAAAGGGAAGGTTTGTCTTTTGATATTTCACTAGTGTGTGCTTGAACACTCATAGAAGCTGGGTGGGGGAGATGACTCCCCAGGTCCGAGTCCTCCTTGGATCCAGTTCCAGATCCGGGTCCAAGTAGGCTAGGTAATTGGGTAGCAATTAGGTACTTTGGGTATTTCTAGGTTATTTCTTCTAATTTTTATATCTTTTAGAACAAGGATTCAATCCAAATGAGATTTTAAAAACATCTCTATATCAGTCCTCTATATTTCTAGAAAATGTTTGAAGGCCATATCATGTAGTTAGGTCATTCAATTCAATTAGTTGAGTAACAATAGGGTTCAAGCTAGGTTTTGATGTCACAAGGTACACATTATGATATTCATGCATCATAATTGCAATTAGGTGTCCAAAACCATTCCATAATCACTAGAGTGATGAAGTGAGGCCAATTGAGCAATGTTGGATAATATGAGGGCATAATTGTAATTTAGATCATAAATGTTGAAAATTCCACTTCATCACAGTAAGACAATCGGAAACTAATATCCATCCATATTGCTTGATGATGTATTATCCTATATTATAAGGTTATACAGTGCTCAAAACAAAGTTGTTCCCATACCAACACAAAGTAGAATTGGGATTGTGATCCAACAAAGTGTAAGAGGAGAAAGTGATGAAGATTTCCAAAATTACACTTACTTGGGCAAAAAGACAATATTATAGAAGGACCATTATTAAGAGGGGAAACTAAAATAAAAAAGTGACACTTTATCAAGAAGAAAAAACACCCCACACACATCATTTATTGCCATGATGTACGAGCTGGAGCCAAGAGATCTATGACTTCTACCATTGTGTGAAAATAATAATTTGGGGCTTCACAACCCCTTGCACTCACCAACAAAAGATGAGATGTAAGGGAGTGATAGTGTACTTGTCTCTACACTTAGTTGAATCCATGTATTTCTTTGGATTAAGATTTGATATGAATGAATGCGTTGAGGCTTTTCTCCTTAGATTAGAAGATCGATGAAATTCAATTTGGAAGACATGAATCTTTGTGCAAAGGGAGAAACCAGTCGATGATGGGCCATTTTCTTAGAGAAAAGATGAGAGGTGATGGTGTGAGGCAAACAAGACTCGACTAATTTCTAGAAGGAAAGATGGATATGATGATCATAGTGCAAGAAGTGTGAATAGGTTGCATTGCGCAACCAACTCTTAGAGACAGAGAAAGAAGCAGAAGTTAGGGGAGATTGCATAGAAGATGGGGGAAGTGGAAATTGATCGAGCAGTTTCCTTTAGTGAAGGTGTGGGGTGGGTGTCACTTGGTGTCACTTATTCCTCATGAAAATTGGGAAACACGTCAATCATGTTCAAATTGTATTTTTTTGTCATTTTTTTTCTAATGATGTCATCGTGGTTGCCTCTAACAACATACTCCAATTAACGGATGACACCATTAGAAAAAATGTCATTTTTAATTCCGAATAAAGAAATGTTTATTGTAGTGTACATTATGCATGAATACACTCTTATGTGATGAGTTTTAGCCTTTTTCTAGCATACTAATTCAAAATGATAAAACCTTATTTGTGATTGTAACATATAGTGGTACCTCCTACACTCTGTATCTTTGGTATGTTGTAAAGTATATTTAGCTACATTCTTTTTCCATTATATGGTTCAATTTTGACAAATTTAAAAGTATATAAGATGGTGAATGATTATAATATAATTTCTAGCACATTCTTTTTCCTACAAATTTAACTATGAAAACAAACTAAAAGGGCCAGTATAGACCCAATATTTTCAATTTTGTTCACTACATGTAATACTCACAAAAGCTTTCATTTTTATTCAAAATAGTACCAATAAGTCTTCCATATTATTTATAACTAACAATATGCTAAAAATATCTTATTACTTATAATACAAACATTATTCCATAAGAGTTATTTCCTTGAGAAGAGAATCCATGCACTAGTAGAGGTATAATATTATGTCATCTACAAATAGCATGGAATTTATAACTCGCATGCCTCCCTTTGTCAAAGACCTACTCATATAACCATTGGCCACCAATTATATCTCTGATTATTTGTCACACTGAGGAAGAAGTGGCAGGAATGTATTTTCTTGTCATAGTCCTTCTGAAGAACAAAAGACACTAATGTTCTACTATTCAAGATTAATTTGCTAGAGCAAAAGGTCATATAACCAAAATAAAGAGGCTATACAACATGTGGTGATGTGAAATTTGTTATAAGATTAGGAAGAAGTTGCTAACCATTTATGGAGAGAGAAGCACAATATAACCAAAATACTTAGAAAAACACCTGAGTTAAATGAAAATCAGTTGATGTAAATTTGATGACATTCTACCCTATTTATCATATATTTTGTAAGTGAAGAAACATTGGGTTTACATACTTATCAATGTGGTTAATCAGTCTTACTCACCCAAGAAGCACCCAAATGGGAACTTAGACATTGAAAGGAATGATTTATTTATCAAAACTTAGATATATATAGAATCATTGACTATAAAATGAAGGATTAAAAACCAAAATAGCACGGTTTAATCAAAATATTGACATATATAGCATCATTAGAAACTTATTTCCAGGAATAGCCCGGTTTCGACCAAAAGCGCCAAGATTTGGGCGTTTTAGCCCAAAAACGCCAGAAATTTGGCGTTTTAGGCCAAAGGCGCCAGAAAGTTGGCGTTTTACCCTAAAGGCGCCAGAAAGTTGGCGTTTTTCCCTAAAGGCGCCAGAAAGTTGGCGTTTTTCCCTAAAGGCGCCAGAAAGTTGGCGTTTTTGCCTTTTTTTTTTATTTGGTACAAATATTAGATGATTCTGAAGCAAATAAAAGAATTATCTTAACAAAAAGAATATGAAGTTTGGAACAATATATAAAGAAGAAGTTGGGCTCTACATTTAACAAAATGAGTCTTATACTAGAAAGAAGAACAAATTCTTCTACATTGTCAAACATTACATTTAACAAAATGAGTCTTATACTAGAAAGAAGAACAAATTCTTCTACATTGTCAAACATTTTACGGTTCAACGGAGATAGAAACAAAGAAGTTATCATATGTATCTGATAAAATCAATCCTGGCATCTGATAACAGCAACCCTGGCATCTAATAGCATCAACCCTGGAATCTAATAGCATCAACCCTGGCATCAAAATAAAAAGAATTATTTAACTACATATAGTTCTTCTATAAGTAAAGAGTTAGGAAAAATTATGCATACCTAATGTCTCTTACTTCCTCTACCTCGAGTTCGTGGTCCCGAAGAACGTCCTGGGTCTGGAGAAGCCTCAATTGGACTCAACTGTGACTGCTGACCTGCACGTGTAGACCTACTTGGAGGAAGTGGTGGTGTTAGTGGACGAGTGGATGGCATAGTTGTAAACATTGGAGGTGATCCTAAAAATGAAGAACTAGTTGATCCCGAAAATGAAGAAAAAGCTACATTTTGGTATTGGCTAAAAGTTGGTTGGGACCAAGATAAGCTGGAAGGAACCCCAAAATGGTCAGATGATGATGAAGGGTAAGAATAAAACATTCCAGGGATTGAGTAAGGTGAAAATTCCCTAGAGTGTCCCGCTATTGTGGACTGCCCTAGTGATGTGGAGTGTCCAGCTGGTGTGGATTGTCTTTGTGAGGCTGAGTGACCTGTTGGTGTGGAGTGTCCTACTGATGTGGAGTGTTGTGCTTCTGTGGAAGATGGAATAGGAGAAGCACTAACTGAAGTTGTCACAGGATATGAGAAACTCAAATTGGGTTGCATGTGACTTGGCATTTGTTGAAACCATGCACTCTGAATATTATATACTTTGTCACGTGCTCTCATCCAATCCTCAACAGGTGTCTGATCTGTTAATGTTTGCAATGAATCCCTGATATCCATTTGACTCTGGACCTGCAAATAACATAGTTTACTTTATCATATTTCATATAAAAAGAGGTATATTTATTCAACTTAATGGATACTCATTACTTACATATTCTCGCTCCACGTAACCTCGAGGATAGTAAACATTTTGCGGCTCAGTTGGTCGTTGTATGTGATACTCAGGATTGTACCAATTAGGTACTTGCGGCACAGTTGAGGGGTCAGGAAGATGAACTACATGAGTTTGCCTATCATTCCACATGTTCAGTTCTGTACTGTATTGGTTCAACCAATCAGTTGTGCCTCGACCTCTACCATCAATTCTTTGGTATTCTGGAAAAGGTTGGGGTTGAGGTTGGATACGAGCACCAAACTGTTTTAGTACTCTATCAGGAACATGCCATTCCATTACTGTGAATGATATCATAGGAACTCGAGCCATCCAAATATCTCTACCTTCACGACATATGTCTGGCAAAGTTGCCAACAATTCTTCATTATATGGTGTCCACATTAACTGCATTATAAGTTATCGTTACCAAACAAGTTTCATTAAATGGTATAAGTTAACTTGTAGATAAAATATAAATTCTCACTTGACTAGACTCCTGTGTATCAAACTCATTAAGGTAGAATCTTACAGTCCCTTTTGGAATACGTACATGCTCCATGAGATGGTTCCATCTATTATCATGTTTGAAAAGATGATTAGGAGATGAAAACTTTTAATATAATGTATTCAACATATAGATGGTAGCGACAAACCTGTATCCTAATGGAGCATCTTGTGGCCACTCATGAATTTGATCCATGATCACTCTGCCTGGTCTACCAATATACAATCTTTCCCAAGACCACAACTGTAATAGGTGGACACACCCTGAGATACGCTTCTGTTTAGAACCAGGACGACATTTATGCAACTGACGGTATAGAGTAGCTAAAACATCATTATCAGCGTCACCATCATTATCATCATTCATATCACCATCATTATCATCATTATCAACGTCACCATCATTATCATCAATAGAAACATCGTGATCATTTTGGAACTGACTCATTCTCTCATTTGGTAGATTATATCTCTCAACATAAAGGTCAATAATCCTTGCTTTTGATATACTAAGAAGGGTTTTCCAACTATCCTCATCAACGACATCAATAGGAAACAAGTCATAACTAGGACGTATATCTTTGGGAAAGTTATAGCTTAGACGAAGGCCATACATCATTGATTGTATATCAAGAATCTGATGCGTGTATGCCATCATTTCTGAAAAAGTGGTTGTTGTCGCTATTTCAATAGGTATGCAGACCTCATTACCATAACGGATGACAAAGTTGGCCATTTTCCTGAATATTTTGAATAGTGAATGTTAGATATAATGACACAATTATTTAAAAACAAGTTATGGAGTTTTGAAAAAGATATTATTATAATGTTATGAAATTTTGAAAAAGATGTCTATAATTTTGAAATATATTTTATTTTGAATTCCACCATAACGGATGACACTGCTATACCTACTCCTACTATGCAACAATTTACAGGCCCTCTAGTTGTTTGGACTTCACATTGTTCAAAAATCACAGTCTAAACTACACATTTGTTGGATCTCTCCACATCGGCATTATCATCCTCGTAATAAAGTGTTATACATTGACATGTTACGAATTTTGTTGAAGTCAATTTTGAAAACTTTCCCTTTGATATTTTGCATATGATTTTAAAAATAGTTTCTTACGGCTTGGTGTTGATATATAAGATTTGAAAAATACCAAAATGACAACCTAAAATGATATATCTTTTGAAAAAAATATCTTTGATTTGAAAATTTTGTTGGAGCTCAGTTTGAATACTTTTCCTTTGATATATTAGATTTTATTTTCAAAAATAATTTCTTTCAACTTGATATTGATATATAAGTTTTGGAAAAAAACCAAAGACAACAATCTGTACATATGATATCAAAATATCAAAACATCGTCCATACATGATATCAAACCACACACAATTGGCATAGATATGTAAACATTCAACAACCGTTTAGGACATAAAAGGATCACTAAAAACACAAAAAAGAATATAAAAATTAATACAGTCCAAATTAATACAGTCCAAATTAATACAGTCCAAATTAATACAGTCCAAATTAATACAGTCCAAATTAATACAGTCCAAATTAATTACAATCAATATTCCGTTCATATGAAACAAACTCCACACCAAAAAAATCCAGATTATGTACAAATCAAATTACATATAGTCCTAATTTGTTACGGTCCATATAAATTATAAGATGAATATGTAAATTAAACTTACTGTCTGACACGAAGCTGTCGCAGACTAATGCTCCAAGAATCACTAGCCTAAATATAAGAAGTAATAATATGTTAGATCAAAAAACATGTTGTCTACGTAGATAGTGTTGCAGTAGATCAAAAAACATGTTGTCTACGTAGAAGTTATAATATGTTAGATCAGCTTTTAAAACCCACACAAAGTTTAAGTTGACTATAATAAAGATATAGTCAAGTCTATTTAAGTTCGCTTTTAAAACTATATATTGAGTAATTACTACAACCACAGTTAAATAATAGATTCAAACGACTGGAAGCTACAAAGTATAAAATTGTCCATAGGATTATAGAAGGTGACGAGGAAGTGGTAATACTTCTCAGCAAAGGGAACCAGGGTTCAACATCTACGGTTGGCAGATTGAAATGAGCATCTACGGTTGGCAGATTGAAATGATTTGTGGTGGCATTCAAGTTGTTCATTACTTAATTTTATTTTTAAACTTTTCATCATAATATGTTGTCTTAACGTTATAAAAAATATGTATTACAATATTGTTTTGGTATATGAATTATTATGATATTTTTCTATACATTTAGTAGTTGTATAAACTTCTCCTTTTAATCGGTTGCATTTTGATCCAGGCAACCAAAGCATAAGGCTGGAACCGGAAGAACAAGCCTAAGCATTTGGACCGGGGAATAGGCAAAAAGATTTAACTTTAACAGCTAACATTCTCCATAGCAAGCAATGGACGCCAGCAGGTCACAAAGAACTTCATCGTAAACCCTAGTTGGGTCGTGAAGACGAGAGGAAGAAAAAAAATAGAACAAAGACGCGTAAACCCCAGTTGGGTCGTGAAGATGAGAGGAAGAAAAAAAATAGAACAAAGACGATGCTTGAAGAAGGCAAATAGAGGAAGACAGATGGGTCGTGTTCTGGAGAAGAAACCAGAAGGAGCAATACCTGCGTGAAGAAGCAACAAGGATCCTTCAACTCAGGGCTTCGTGACCCCGACACCAGGTGCCTCACGACTGTGATCGTCTCTCGTCTCCCCTTTGATCGCACTGTCTCTCGTCTCCCGTCTCCCCTTGGATCGCACTGATGGAAACAAAATAAGAAAATGAAGAGCGGAAAGAAGAGAGAAAGAGGAAGAGCGGAAGGAAGAGGGGAGAGGAAGAGCGGAAGAGGAAGAGTTGAAGGAAGAAAGAAGTTTACCTTTGCGGAAGAGAAGAGACGCTCGCAGCAGCTCAGAGCTCCACCCGTTCTAGCTCCGCTCCCGTTCTCCGCTGAACGATGTCGCAGAGCTCACCCAAGCGGAAGAGGAACAGAAAGCGGAAGAGAAGAGAAAGGAAGTGTGCGGGAAGAGGAAGAAGTGTGCGGAAGATAAGAATGAAGATGGGTGGGTGCTTCGCATTCAAAACCCACCTGCTCCCTGCGGCTCCCTGCGGCTGAAGGGACGTGACGATGCGCGCATTGAAGCGAGAAGCTTCTGGCGCCTTTAGGGTAAAACGCCAACTTTCTGGCGCCTTTAGGGAAAAACGCCAACTTTCTGGCGCCTTTAGGGTAAAACGCCAACTTTCTGGCGCCTTTAGGGAAAAACGCCAACTTTCTGGCGCCTTTAGGGAAAAACGCCAACTTTCTGGCGCCTTTAGGGTAAAACGCCAACTTTCTGGCGCCTTTGGCCTAAAACGCCAAATTTCTGGCGTTTTTGGGCTAAAACGCCCAAATCATGGCGCTTTTGGTCGAAACCGGGCTATTCCTGGAAATAAATTTCTAATGATGCTATATATGTCAATATTTTGATTAAACCGTGCTATTTTGGTTTTTAATCCTAAAATGAACTATCAAGATAGTGGGAGTTGGAGGTTTAGTGTATATCAGGAGTTTTGCGTACATAGTTTGGTAAAAAAAAAGAGCAAGAAAATTCAAAGAAAAAAATCATGAAAACTCATGAAATATTGCAAAAATCATAAAGATTGCAAAAAAAACTGGATAAATCGTGAAAAATAACAAAAATTCTACGATTGGCATATTAGTCATCTTAAACATTTGGGAGCCTTTTAAATTGTGAAAAATCATCAATTTTTCATAAATTTAGTGATTTTTGTTACTATGATCACCGCTAATGACAATTTTATATTTGTATATAATCAAGAACAGACATCTACCAGAACATAGGCTATAGAAAATAGTTTAAGCTACATCAATGCACTATATCTTGCAGACCAATCTGTATTGGGTCCCAATGGAATTTACTATCACAATCCTAGGCGAGTCTTGCTCACATTAGACTCGGGTTACAGATCATACTCTTATATATAGATCCCCTAAACATGTTTTAAACAAGGAGATACACAAAGAGACTTCAACAGACATGAAAATATGAATTCAATCTCACAGTTCTGCATCTTCTCAGCAAGCAAGTGTGACCTTGTTGTTTGAACTCTCATCACCGTCATACACAACATATAAAAAGTTTCCTAGGAACACCTACAGTTCTTCCTATGCCCCCTATGGGTAAGTGGAGCTCATAGATGCCTTGACAATTATGGGTAGAAAGTATAATTAGATGTGGTGTCTGAAGATGAAACAAAACTTTATATAAAGTAGCAATGTTGAGTATACATGCCTCTTAAAGGAGTTTGTATATCTCAAGATATATTACAATCAATCATGGAATGACTCACATTTTCATTCTCATGACTACATATTAGAGGGAATCTATATCCCATGTGGTGTAATGGTAATGATTAAGAGTTTGTTTAGAAAAATCATACAACCAATTTTGAAATATCTCTTAGGTTCCCTCTTTCCATAAACATAGAGCATATTGGAGTTCCTAACTTTGTAACCTAATGGCATCCTTAATTTCTCAAATATTTTATTTCTTTATGCTAAGGATAATAGAATCATTTGTCTATAATGGACATATAATAATTTCCAAAAGTTTAGCTAAACCCTTGTCTCTTCTAGAATGGATCTTAATCCATCATAAATTATAAATTAGCATTTTCCAAATTGACTATAGTTTTCTCAAATAAAAAATCAATCTATAAATTCTACATAATCCATCTAGGCATCAAGACAAAGAATTATACTACACCCAACTCCTATTTATAGCATGTGTTAGTAGGTGATTTGTCCATGAATTGAATTAGTTGTTTCCACCTCCACAAACTATGAGGATCAAACTTCATTCATTAGATTCAATCTCCTTTGAGGTATCTAACATGTATCATTTAAACTAAAAATCTTTTTCATAAAAATTTTTATATATCTTTCTATATATAGGAATTTTTTATAATACCCCGGAGGGTAACTAAGGTTATGTTACATGTGCATCCCAAAAAGTAACTATTTGGTCAGAAAGTAGTATTTGGACAAAACAATTACTTTTTGTTTAAAAAAACAACTATTATGCTAAACAGGTAAAAAGGGGAGTTTTTACATTAAAAATCTGGAAAAAAAATTATAATTGTAAATCTATAACAATTGTAACTACTATGCATGTAATGTAACTATTTGGAAGGTAATGTATCCATGTACACGTGTATTCCAAAATATTGTAGAAAAAGTAACTATTTTTGGAGTGGGTAGCTACCGGTGTGAGTATTATAAACACCCCCATACATGTGTATGTGTGTATGTGTGTGTGTGTGTCTATATATATATATATATATATATATATATATATATGTGTGTGTGTGTGTGTGTATGTATGTATGAATGTATGTATGTATGTGTGTGTGTATATATATATATATATATATATATATGTATGTATGTATGTATGTATGTATGTATATGTGTGTGTGTTTTATTTAATAATGTCAATATTTTATTTGCATGTATAATGCCAAAGATCATGAAGATATGGAGCTAGATCAAAACTGTCGCAATAAGGATGCCCATATCTTCAAGAAGATACAAATAGGGCCATGTCTACTAAGTGTTTGGAATGGTCTTGATGCTCAATTTTGAATTTCTTGAAGAAATGTGTGGGGAGCTTTAGGGCCAATGTTAAATTTTGATGATATTGTTGAAGTTTTACTCGAAGTTTTTGTACACATCAATTACCAAAATGCAGGTACATTTGACTCAGTAGGGTGTTTTGAGAAATTTCAATAAAGTTTGAACAATATTTTGGTACATCAATGAAATAAGTAGTTCTCTGATAAAAAATGCCCATTTTGGCTCCATTTCATAGAAACACAACAGAAATTTAAGTTATGTTTTAAGAAATGGGGTATCATGTTTGCTTCATTTACTGTGTGACACCTTGTGCTTTTGAGTGAAAATCTAATTATACAATTTATCCTATTACTCCTGCTATAAAAATATAAATGATAATATTCAAAAATGGGTTTGGGGGTTGTATCTATGGCTATTTTGACCCTCTAGGTTTCATTTCTAAGGTCATGCAAAATTAGCATGACCATCGAGATATTATGTATCTTGTGGCATCAACAACTACACCTCCAACTACATTATGCCTCCTCTAGGCTCTCTACATAAGCACATGACAATAGTAATGCTTGGGCTTATAGATTATGTAATGTTTCACTAGCTAGGCATATAGAGGACACGTTTAGACACATATATGCTTGTATAAAAAAATTGGAACCAATATTTTATAGAGTTATTTAACTTGGGTATAAGAAATAAGGAGGACAACAATCATCATGGTTCTCAAGCTTCAACTAGGCAATACAACTAATTGTGTTTCATTTTTGCAATTTTTTATGACTCTTACATTGCTACAAACTTGTAGACTTGTAGTAAGTTTCAATATAAATTTCATTTTTTTATTTTTATAGTAAGTTGTAGCTTCCTTAATACTCACCCATAGACAACTACAACAATTCTTATTTACTATGTCCCATCGTCCTATCTAGAGGTACTACCATCCTAGACCATATTACTTTTGCATAATTTTTTGTGACTGAGTCTATATATTATGCTTGCAAACTATAATGACTTAAATCATTCCTTCCACATTTATGTTTGACATTGAAATTCCAATGAAAATAATTCATATATTTACGCATACATGAGCAGACCCCCCTTGATTATCTAGTGTGAAATATTATTGCATAAATAAGTAGATATACACTAGTAGATCCATCTAGTAGATATCATTATTATTTCATTTGTAAAATATCATTGATTCATTAGTTTAATTTTTTGTCAAAACACCAGGAACACATAACATCAAAGTTTTTGTATTTATTTGCCCACCAAAACATCATAAAAATTGGATATTTTCTTCCTTGGTCACGACACATTTATCATTATGTAGTCTCCTATGTTGAATTTTTGGAACCTATGATGGCCAACTACAAGGAACTTAAGGTTGCCATTCTATAATGCAATATTTCATCGAATGGCAATATGTAGATCACAAATGTGTCAGGAAATAGTATCAATAGTGTGAGAAGGATAGGCATTTAAAACATTCATTCGTGGTTGGTTGGCATATACAATTGCTATCCTTTGGACCTATTGATAGTTACATTCTAATTTTACACATGGTCACCAACTAGACAATGAATATATATCCCATTTATTTATTGATAACCTGAGTTGAGCATCAAGGGTAAATTACGAAAGATAATTTGATCAAGTACCAAAGAACTTCCACAATGTCCTCAAACAGTAATTATTAAGCTTCACATAAGGATCAAAAACTAGGGTGGACAGAGGACCCTATAGCTCGAATTCGTGATTGAAGAAATGATATTCAACTCGAGAGGCAATAGAAATTGTGTTCAAGAATGAGGACACCATTTGGAAAAGCAATCCACAACAACAAGGATAGTTGATGTGCATATTTTATATATACTTTTTACCTACATTTGCATGCATTTTCAATCTTCATTTTGCCTTTAATCATACTTGACTTTCCAATTTTTAGTTGTTTTAATCACTTCATGTTTGTGATCATAGGTACATGTTAATGATGAGAGAATGAGGTCAATCCAATCAAAATACGACCTTAATTGGATTCCCCAAGAGATCACATATGTTTTAGGGAAGTCATCAAAGTTTATGAAAGGAACACAATGTGTGTCTATCAGCACTCAGTGTGTTTAGCTTCAGACAGATTTCATTCCTTCTTGATGAGCAGCAACAAGATGTGTCTCTCAGATGACACACAATGTCCATCCATTAAAATAATTCACCAAGTCCCTACTTCAAGCCAACACGATGTGTGTTAAATGCACATGTTGTATCCTATAAACTTGGGAACCACTGTTGCAAGCTAGCTAGGCATGTGTTAATTAGCACACTGCATATTCACTTTGTCCAGATGTTATAGATCTTCATCGTTTGTCAGCAACATGGTGTGTCATCCAACTAACACGGAGTGCATCCTTCATGCAAAGCAATTCCAATGTCAGCTACTCAGGGCAACACACCATGTGTCTTATCTGACACGCCTTGTCCTTGTCGATTTCGGTAGTTTTTTTATAGCAACCATCCCAATTTTTAATACAAAAGGACACATATGGGATGTTGATCAATCATTGTCTGGGAAAGTTTTTGATCAGATAACATATCCAAGAGAAAAGGAGGTGATTTTAGAGAAGAAGAGGTGGTTACTCACGAGGGAACCCCTTCTATACTCCATTTCTTCCAACAAAGTACAGCTAGGACGTCCATTCTCTACTCTAACCCCTTAGGAGAAAAGGTTTTTTAAGAAGAAGCAAAGTAAAGCAAGGACGTCCATTCTCTACTCCAACCCCTTAGGAGAAAAGGTTTTTGGAGAAGAAGCATAAGTAAGAAAGGAACTTTGCCTCCAAGTTGAAAGTTCTTACTTGTTCTTCTTTCACAGATTTCTTTGCTCTTTTTCTTCTCTAATCATGTTCAAATTGACCATCCACAAATTGGGTATTACCATCATGTGTGAGTAGAGCTTTGTTTCTTGGGCATGGGAAAGTAACTCCCATTTTATAACTTATGTGAACTCTGATTTCATGTTTAATGCTAGTTAATTTGTTGTTATAAGATATGTTAGGGTGTGTAATTGCTTGCTTGCATTATTGGCCATCCTTTTTGCATGGTGTATGCATCTTTCTAAATTTTGGGAATATATATTAATAAGCAAGGAGTAGCTATCTTGTCAATGTATCCTTGACCACGGGAGTGGATAGGATTATGTTGAGGATCCAAGGTTTACAGTTTGAAACTAAGCATAAGCACAGAAGTGCTATGTGGAGTTTGAACCGTCTCATATCACTGAAAGGTGTATGATGACAGCAAACCCCCTTTGTTCATTGACTAGTATGCTTGAATATCGTAGTTGTATGTAATTCATTATATGGAAGTGAAATCTCATACCCAAGATCCTCTATTATGATCTTAATCACACTCCAAGTAAGTCGTGTTTATTGTCATCTTCTAAATTGTTATTTAGTCTAATCATAAACCAATCACCCTTTTATAATCAATCTAGATTGTTGAAAGTCTAATAGTTTTATGCCAAGATTTTATCTTGTTCCTTGAACAACATCGATATACTACATGCACCCATACACTTGCGGGGTAGTGTTTGAGCTTATAAATTTAAGACTTGTGCACATGGTTAACAAGTTTTTGGTGGTGTTTCTGTGGAGCATCGGTGTTTTTGTTAGAGTAAGAAGAGTTTCTTAGTAAGCTAGACTAGATCACACCCTCATTCCATTATTCCATCATCACTTTTACCATCTACCATATATTTTATCGTTTGATAAGTGTTTTCATCCAGTTGTGAATTTGTAGGACTATATGCAGCATTGAAAATGGGTACTTGAGCCATCCATATATCTTGACCCAGAGATCAAACGTACCTTGAGTAGCCCTAGACGATCAAGGACGAATGAAAATTCTTCAAACTTGTAGAATTCACAACCATTATCACCATATTCCATACCTTCATCATCACCACCATCTTCACCAGATCACCAAGAACCAATCATGGAAGACGATAGTCCTCTTAAGGACTTCACCATTCCAGCTGCCATAAATATCAATGGGGCTATCAAAAACCCATAGATGAAGGAAAACAAAGTCTCAATCAGTTGGATGATGATCATGCAAATGATTCCATGGAATCATTTTGGAGGGACTCCCATGGAGGACCCTAATTTTCATGTAGATGAATTCTTGAAGTACTTGAACACCTTCAAGATAAATGATGTTGCTCCTGATGGTATTCACCTATTTTTGTTTCCATTCTCCTTTTGGGATAGAGCCAAGGTGTGGCTCTCATCATTGCCAAGGAACTCTATAAACAGTTGGGTGGATTTGTTGAAAGCTTTTCTTGAAAAGTATTTTCCACCAAACAATATCACCCAGGTAAGAAAGCAACTTACTAATTTCCCTCAAACAGATGGAGAGACTCTCTACGACACATTGGAGAGATTCAAAGGCCTACAACATCTTTGTCCTCACTATGGTCTCAATAATTGGCTCCTTCTCCAAACTTTCTACAATGGGTTGTATTACAACACTGAGATGTCTATAGATGTCGTTGCCAATGGAGCTTTGATGAACAAGTCCTACAAGGAAGACTACACAATATATATTGCAATCAACCATTTCCATTGGAGTTCTAAGAGGAGTAAGCAGCCTTCCTCATCCTCTGTATCTTTAGAAAAATGGGGTGCATCCGGATACAAAATATTTTAAGGTACTTGGTTGTGGAGTACAAAATAAGCCATTTAGTTATTAGAAAGTTGACAGTAGATAGCTTTAGGCCAAAAGATCTTAGGTACATGATAATGAAGCATATCTTCCATGCTACTCCAAGAAGATAACAATTTTTTCTTTCACCAACACCATTATCTGACATGATTTTGATGAAGAGTGCCCACACTTCTACAGAAAAACACTAATAGAATGTTCATAAATTCAATTTTTTTTAATAAAAGCCAGGGGTCAGTCTATTCACCCCACACCCCTCTTGTGGGAAAAATCACCATAAAATATATAGCTCTCGCTTATAAAAGTGCGGGTAAACACCCCCTAGGACCCCTAATAAAGATGCCACACTAAAACACTAAACTGTAGCCATGTCAGTATCAATACATGGTATATGTCTCTTCTCCATTATCAGTAGACCTCTGATCTTCATAGGCAGATCATTCAGTGTGGTACACACAAAGATATCATGCAAATGTAAGCCCCATCTCCCTATCTCCTACGGAATAGTATTGAACTTTTTCTTCACTAAGTGCCCCATGATAGCTTGTTTTTCAAGTACATGTTTGATCTCCCTGACCATAGGTGTTGCTCACCATGGTTATGTGGACTTCCCCCACAATATATCGTGAGTGTATTGATCATCTACTTCCATCACAGAGACCTACAGGTTGTGATCATCTGCTAATTTGAGGCCAACGATGCATGCTTGTAAGTAAGCCATGGCACTACTACAGAAATGCCTTTTAGCGTCGGTTGTTTAACCCGCTTTGGCGTCGGTTTCTGAGCGACGCCTATGTGGGCGCCGCTAAAGGTCTAACACTTCGGCGTCGGTTTTTTAACCGAAGCCTATTTAACTTAGAGGTGTCGGTTGTTTATAGAAAACCGACGCCAAAAGGGTTCGCGCCACAGAAAACGGCGTCATCTAGGACACATTCTGCGTCGGTGTTTAATTGGTAACCGACGCAAAAAGTGTCCTAGATGACGTTGTTTTCTGTGGCGTGAACCCGTTTGGCGTCGGTGATCAACTAAACAACCGACGCCATACTTCAAGATGACACGGTCGTGCTTCCCTGCACGGCCGTGTTTAGTACTATAGGCTTCGGTTTTATATGAATAAGCGACGCCTTTTCCACCACGGCCGTGCTTTCCTGCACGGTCGGGTTGTTTATAATATTAGGCATCGGTTTTTATCCAATAACCGACGTTGTAGGTCTTTGCTGACGGTTTTCTATAAATAACCGACGCCTATATCTTTTTTTTTCATATCAGTTTGCAGGCCTGCTATGGCTGGTCAGCAGGATGAGAACCTGCAGTTCAGTTTTCTGAACTGCAGGTTTACGACATCCATTGATATCAGCCTACAAACAGGCCACAAACTTGCAAAAGTCCCAAGGAAAATTTCATACAAGTACATACATTCAGACATCAATTCAATTCTCACATTCACACATATAGAAACATTCAAATACATGTATTAACATTCAGAAATATTCATTTACAAAGTATCATTCATTATCGCTATCAACATCCCAATTATATCTTACAGTTGCCACTGCTTGTATGGCTTTTGCCCATTCTTCTCTTATTTCATTTAATGCTTCCATCGTATATGGAGCATGTATATTTTTTAAGCGTTTACCTATAGTGTTGTCAGTTTTAAACACCTACAAAGAGAATGATGTATATATATAAGTAATAATATAAAAATAAGATTGATATATTTCATACTAACTAATGAGACTATATATAATACCTCATGTATGGTATCGATGTCTAATGCGGCATGTTTGATAATCATCTGCATAAATCGCATCACATAGTATGTGCATGCCCAGCCATTGTCTTGTGTAGCGCACTATAAATTGAAACATACAAAATAATACAACTAAGCACAATTCACATCAATAATATATACATTGGAGTCGGGAACTTACTTGTACGTTCTGCCAATTTATTGGCTGGTTCTTTTTCCTTGGGACCGTTCCTCCAGCCTTTTTGAATGCATCTAAACCCCTACATGTTAATATAACACAGTAAATTACATAAGTAAATAGTAATGTAATAACAGATGTTAACAGATACAAAAATGAAATATTTCTCACCAAAATAATGGCATTCTCATTACGTGTCCAATTTTAGTGTTTAATGTACTTCCCGCGGGATCTAGATAATAAACAGTGAACGTCCCGGGGACAATAACTAGTAACTCCCAATGTCTACCGCTAGAGGTAAAAAGTTAACAATTAATAACTCAAAATGCACAATAAAAATGGAATTTTCTTAAGTCCAAATTATAAATAAAGTAAACTTACTTGACATTGAATGGAGCTATTATTATCTTCTTGTTTTGCTGACCGAAAATTTTAAAAGCATCTATACAGTATTGTTGAACACTATCAGGGTCTTTAGCTACCATACTAATCAATGATGGAATCAAAAAATCCCACATGATCAAATGCAAATTGTTTGCAATGATCTTCGACTAAGTAGCTGCAAAACATGTATTACGTATGCATTAATATATAAGAAACCAGATCACCAGATCTTACACAAGGTATATGGATGTATAAACAAGATCTCACCTTATCCATGTCTCTATCATTGATGTATTCAGCCAATCATACATAAACAACTCAATAATATCTTGTATAAATAAAGAGCTATCGTATGATTGACCTGCATAATCTACATCTAAAGAAACAATTATCGGGCAATGTATATTATGTGCCCGTAGCCAACATGCCATTCCTCTACAAGGAGGACCTAACGAGTATGTTAGGTCAGTTGGAACCCAAGTTGGTAATGCGGGAAGTGGAGGTGGAGGACTAGGTGCTCCTGGTATCTTCTTTTTAACCTGTATATATAATTTCAGATCAGTTGACATCATATGTACACATTAACAGTCTAAATCAATGTAAATTTATCTTACAATTTCAGTAGTGTAGACGGCATCTGCTTTGGGCCACAATATGACCCCGCCTTCTGCCTCAGCAAGTGTATCAATATCTGGGTGGGGATATGGCAATGTAGCTTCCCTCCAATCGGGTAACACATGTAATGGGCCCACACAAACGTAGCCCTGTGGCATTGGAGTCCCATGAAACCTTTCCCCAGGAAGGGACGGGTAAGCCTGCGCCTCTGCAACAACATAGTCTTGTATTCTTAAGCGGCATGGCTTCAATGCCTACAAATTTACGTAAAGAATGTTATACATATATACATATCATCTTGAAAACATATCATCTTGAAAAGACTAGCTACAATGTCATAAACAATACTTACAGCAGACGTGTTAGGCGATGGGTCTCCAGGATTACTCACAGTCTGTGCATTAGGACAAGGGTGGGTCTCCATAGGATGATTGGAAGCCTGAGATGCCTACCACCGCAGCAATTCTTCCTTGACCTTCTCAGCAACTACATCGTTGACCTTCTTAGCAACTATATCCTCGACTCTCTTATTCTCCTATACATGGATAAAAGAAACATTAGCTTATTATTATTGAATTTCCTTTTGCATTAACATTCTAAAAAAAGAATAGGTTACCTCTTCTTGAGAAAGTCCCACTCTGGGTTTGCGTTGGGATGGCCCAAAGAATGCTTTGATGCCCACACCAGCGCCTGCACCCCTAACACGTCCAGGATGCTCTGGGTTACCCAGAGCAACTGTCAATTCATCCCTTGTGCCCTGAGGGATGAACGTGCCTTGTTTGCTCTGCTCGTGTAGCTCCCGCTAATCACCATCAACAGAAATTGGTAAGTTAACACCACAAATAATCAATATTCAAACGATTACTTTAAGAGTTTTATTTTACCATTTTCGCAGCCGCCTCAGCAGTTACGGGCTTCATTATTTCACCCTTCTTGCTTTGCCTCCCATCTATCCAGATATCATGGCAAGGCATGGGTGTGGCAGACTCCTGAGTAGGAGAAGACTCCTGAGTAGCCGCAGACTCCTCCTGTAGTCTTTGGCGAATGCTTGCATAGCCTTTTGGACCCATAGTGTGGTCATGCACATTCAGTGCACGCCTTGCTTTTTGTGCATCACTGAGGGCCTAGTTAGTATGCACATTAATGATTTGGTTAGTAGCACTAAATTGTAATCTTGAATAGGTGAATACAATGTATATTAATTAAATTGGGAGTGACGCCAAATACCTTGAATTCTTCAGATTTTCTTGAAGCAACAAAATTGTCCCAATCTTCTTTGTCCAAGAAGTTCCATTGTTCAAGGGCTGACTTCTTCTTCTTATCACCCTCTTTTATGTATTCTCTATTCAGATTTGTCCTATAATTCCTAAGAATCTTTCCAGCGCATTGCATCACACTTTTACGATGCAACTTCTCATCCAATGCAAACAGATTCTATAAAATAGAAATGTTATTAACTAGTATCCAAAATAGAATTGCAAATAATAGAATTTGTAATCTACAAAATAGAATTGCAAATAATAATAACTCACGCATAAATCATTCCATATCAAGTGTTTTTTCCCCTGAGGAACTTTATGCCAATTATCATACTTAACACCACAATGGCTCCGAGTGGTACACCCAAGATAGTTTACAAAATTATTGCGGTTCACTCCAATTGCATTTCCTCCATTATCAAACTCCACAACCAATTTGGATCCACTGCCACTTAGTGCTATTAACTTCTTCAACAGAGTGATGCCCCTTTTCTTGTTAAGTGTTTGGTGTTGCGCATCAAGTTGCTCCAGTGCTTCATGGGTACATGTGCATCATCAACCTAAAATTTGACAAAAATAAACACACTGAATTAGCCCAATATAGAAATATAGGATATATGACATAACTAGAAGATAATGAATTTTATATAAATACAGGATATGTTTTTAGAACTTACATTGGTATCCTCACCATGCTCGTCATGGAAAGCATGCTCATCATGGACTTCATGCTCATCATGGACATCATGCTCATCATGGTCAGCCATCTGAAAATGTCATTAAAAAGGCAAACATTTAGCATTTGTATTAACTAGAAAAAGGCAAACATTTAGCATTTGTATTAACTAGAAAAAGGCAAACATTTAGCATTTGTATAAACTAGAAAAAGGCAAACATTTAGCATTTGTATAAACATACAAGTCTCTAAAATTGTGATCTTTTATCAATTAACAATCCTTCATTGTGATCTCCGCGCACATATAAGTCATCATTAGCTTCAATATTTTGTGGAGTTGGCAACCCAACTGAGAATGGACTGGAGTCATCATACTTATCATAGTACTCTTCTTCATCTATAGGATCTTCAATGAACTGTCTTTTACCATGAAGAACAACCAACCATTTATCATTTGCAGGATCATCGATATAGAATATTTGTTTCGCCTGTGATGCCAATATGAATGGTTCACCCTTCTCGCCAATCTTTTCAAAGTTCACCAAAGTGAAACCCAATTCATCCACTATAACTCTTTTGGTGTTATCAACCCAATTACATTTAAAGAGAGGAATTTTGAAATCTATGTAGTCAAACTCTGAAATGTCTTCAATGACACCGTAATATGACATTTTAGCTTCACGTAGAATCTTATCCTTTGCACTTGCAAAGTACATAGTCGATGCTTGAAGAGTGACCCCACTATTTTGGACGACACTCTTATCATCTTGGCACTTTGTGTAATATGTGAATCCATTAATGTCAAACCCTTCATAAGACATAACATTCAGTTTTGGTTTAAAGGTGAGGCATTTGATCGTTTTTGTAATATCATTTGGTGTTTGAGATAGTTGATGTAAGACTTTATCTTCAAACCACTTAGTAAAAGTCTTATTATGCTCTCTAGCAAGCCACATTGAACTTGCTCGAGGATGTTGTCTCTTTATGAAATTGGTATGTTCCTCGATATAAACACTCACTTCGTCCATATTGTGTAAAATATACAAGTGAGCTTGTTCCAACTGCTCACGGCTGATTACTTTCACCCGTGATCCCAAAATTCCTTTGCCCTCCTCAATATTCTTGTCATTATCAGGAGTGTCATTACCACTGAGAAAGTCATTGCAAAAATCCATAACCTCTCTCACCACATAACCTTCAATAATACTCCCTTCAGGCCGATAACAGTTTCGAACATCACCTTTAAAAACGCTCATGTATCGTTCAAAGGGATACATCCAATGTAAGAAAACTGGTCCCAACATTTTCACTTCCCTAGTCAAGTGGACAACAAGATGTACCATGATATCAAAGAACGAAGGAGGGAAATACATCTCAAGCTGACATAGGGTAACAACCACTTCTCTTTGCAAATTATCGAGAGTATCAGGGTCAATAACTTTGCTGCATAGACTGTTGAAAAAGAAACAAAGTCTGGTAATTGCAAACCTTACATGCTTCGGCAATATAGATAGAATTGCCACGGGCAATATTTGTTGCATTAGAGTGTGACAATCATGAGATTTAAGACCTATCAACTTCAGATCTTTCATTGATACTAATCTACGGATGTTGGATGAGTAACCATGTGGCACCTTAACATTTACCAAGCATTCACAAAAAGTTTTCTTCTCCTTTCTAGACAACGTGTAACAAGCGGGAGGTAAGTATGTTCTTTTATTACCCATTTCACGTAATTCTGTTAATTCTGACCTTATTCCCATTTCACGTAGGTCCAGTCTAGATTTTATCCCATCTTTAGTCTTACCTGGTATATTTAACAGAGTACCAATGATGCTATCACAGACATTTTTCTCAACGTGTATTACATCGATACAATGCCTGACTGTCAAAGAACTCCAATAAGGAAGATCCCAAAATATTGACTTCTTCTTGAATGAAGAATTGTCACTCCGTGTAGCCATACTACATTGTGATTTCTTACCAAATTCATTGACAATGTATTTTACTCTTGCATAAACAACATCCCCTGGTATAGGTGTAGGTGCACTCAGTTCATCATTCCATCCATTGAATGCTTTGCGCTTCCTACGATACGGATGGAATTTTGAAAGAAACCTTCGATGACCAAGATATACAGTCTTGCCGCCATGTTTTATTCTTATTGAATCAGTGTTTTCTTCACATATAGGACACACTTTAGCTCCTTTGACACTATATCCAGACAAATTCCCATATGTTGGAAAGTCATTAACAGTGCAAAACAACATAGAGTGCAAACGAAATGTCTCTCTTGCTGAAGCATCATAGGTCATCACACCTTCAGCCCAAAGTTTCTTTAAGTCATCAATCAAAGGTTCAAGATAAACATCGATATCATTTCCGGGTTGTTTAGGGCCCGATATCAACAACGACAACATAACGTACTTATTTTTCATACACATCCAGGGAGGAAGATAGTATATAACAAGCATGACTGGCCAAGTGCTATGTTGGCTGCTCAATGTCTCGTACGGATTCATCCCATCTGTACAAAGCCCAAGTCTTAGATTCCTATCTTCTTCACCAAATTTGGGGTACAATAGATCAATCTTCTTCCACTGTGGGGAATCAGATGCATGTCGTAGGATCCCATCATTATTTTTCTTAACATTTGCATGCCACCTCAAATTCTTCGCATCTTTCAGATTTGCAAACAAGCGTTGAAACCGTGATATTATAGGTAGATACCACAACACCTTGGCAGGAGAACCAGTTTTGGACTCCCCCGAAGTCGTCAATTTATACCGTGACGCACCACATTTTGGACAATCTTTCAAATCTACATAGTCCTTTTGAAATAATACACAATCATTCAGGCATGCGTGTATCTTCTTGGCCTCCATTCCCATTGGGCACAACATTTTCTTTACCTAGTATGTTGAGATTGGCAGCTCGTTTCCTTCAGGAAGCATTTCTTTCAACAAAGTCAACAATGAAGTGAAGCTTTTGTCGCTTCATCTATTGTTAGCTTTCAACTTATACAATCTCAACACAGCGCTAAGCTTCGTAAACTTAGCACAGCCTGTGTATAACGGTATCTCAGCATCATGCACAATGTTTCTAAAGATAGGAGGTGGATCGGTGTGCTCTACCCTACAACTATCCAGCATCGCATCAACGATGTCTGCTGGAACTGGTTCGTTCACATTTACATCATCGGAGGCAATTTCTTCTTCCACCCAAGCACTGCTATCGACATCTATTGGTTTTGATTTTGAAATCTCTCCATGCCAGTGCCATTCTGTATAGCCTTGTACAATCCCGTTGCACATGACATGACTTTTGATTTCCTCACCAGTGTTGACTTTCAAGTTGTTACCGCAATGCCTACATGGATAGTAGAACCTATCTGTAGGTTTTTTCCTATGTTCCTCGGCAAATCTAATAAACTGATCAAGACCAGATATAAACTCTGGGGTGCAACGATTACGAATGGACATCCATGATCTATCCATTCTATGATCAGAGAAAACAAGTATATATTAGGAAACAAGTATATATTAGGAAAAGATTAGGGTATACACTTACATCCTAAGTGTATAATGTGATGTCATTCTTATATATAATAAATGTGTACCACCTATCCCATCCTTGAACACCTAATCTCACTAGTAAGTGTATAATGTGTATTGGGTTTTCAAGAAAATTTCGGCAGCATTTCCCCGCTGTTCTCTAAGTACATATGTACTTAGAGAACAAACGGGGAAATGCTACCGAAATTTTCTCGAAAACCCAATACACATTATACACTTACATCCTAAGTGAGATTAGGTGTTCAAGAACAGTCCCAAATCGGGGACTATCCAAGATTTACTCCTAATGAGTCAATCTTGGACGGGTTTCTAGGCCAACAAACACAATAATAGATATTTACATGTTAGAGTTTCATCACAATTAATGTTAGGGTTTCATCACAATTGATGTTAGGGTTTCATCAATGTTAGGTTTAATCAAATCAAATTAGGATGCTAGAATTTACAAGTTTAAATCTTATTTCAACATGCATCAAAATTTACTGAATTAAGTCAAACATTAGGATTAGAAGCACAAATATATGCAAGCAAAAATTTTGTTCATATCCTAGGATTTACATAAAACATTACATGAAAATTTGTTCATATCCTTACCAACAGCAAGCACGGATGTGGCAGTGTTGGCCTACCACGGCTGTGTTGGCCTACCACGGCTGTGCTGGATAGCACGTCCGTGGTAGGCCAACACAGCCATGGTCGTGCTTGCTGCATATTGGTAAATATCTAGGGAGAAGGAGAGGTAGCGCTACCTGGAGCTAGTGTGGAGAGGACCACCGGCGGCAGCAGCGTGTGGAGGAGCTAGAGCAGCAGTGGCAGCGACAGCAACAAATGACTGGGGGCGGGCGGTGGGCAGAAGCAACTGACGGTCGGAGAAGCAGCAGGCACCAGCCGGAGAAGCACCAGGAGAAGAAGCAGCAGCGGCGGGCGGCGGGCAGCGGCGCCGGTGAGCAGAAGAGAACCAGAGCAGCGGCGGCGAGCAGCAGCAACCGACGATGGGTGATTTTGGGAGAACGGCGGCGAGCAGCAGCACAAAAGAGAAGTCACGATGAAACAGGAAGAAAGGGGGAAGAGCCGAGTATTGGGTCTATTAAGTTGATCAACGGCGTCGTTTATCTACACAACCGACACCTATTATGCTTTAGCGTCGGTTAATAGTAAAACATCGACGCCCAAATAGAAAACTTTTACCCTAAATTATTTGGCGGGAACCATTATCAGCATCGGTTATCCAAGGATAACCGACACCTAAAGTGGAACTTTTCGCACAAAATTTCATTTTAAATAGGCGTTGGTTAATAGTTAAAACACCGACGCTGTATGTGGCCCAAATTTTTTTCGTCCGAAAATTAGATTTCGCGGGTGCTTTTAGGCGTCGGTCGGTTATAGTCAACCGACGCTGAATACAAAGTGGTACCCGTGTCTGGCTGGTCTTCGAATATAGACGTCGGTTTGCCTACATAACCGACACCTGATATTATAGGCGTCGGTTTTCCTTAATAACCGACGCCCAAAAAAGCGACACTGAACGCTATTTCTGTAGTAGTGTGGAGTAGTTTTCAACCTGTATCCAAGATCTGAAAGCTAGTCGAGTATAGGCGTGCTTATTGTGAATTATCATGGCCACCCATCTTCGTTTCGTACCCTCTGGATCAATGTTGTGACCTATGGTAGCATTCATCTTCAGGTTCCCCAAATCTGGCAGAATCCAGCGGATCAGCCTAATCGTCTTCATCTTCGTCTTTGGATCATCCATCTTATGTGCCTAGAGAGTCGAGTAAAAATCTGGACTTTCCATACTTGGAAAGACCACCTTCTTCAACATCTTGTTAATATGAGAAACTATGTTGTTCCAGTCCGAGATGACCGACCTTGATCTACCTTCAAATTTATTCCCGCAGTGAATCCTCCAGATACTTGCCACAACAAGAATAGCAAGTATACTCTTAAGAAAATCCTTTGTAGAGTTCGTGATTGTGTGTTCCCAGCATTCAATCAAGACATAAAGGTTATTGGGTGACGGCTCATGGATCACGTCTGTATAGTGTTGCCAAAAAAGGGAGGCAACTTGACTATCAAACAGCAGGTGGTTTGAATCTTCGATCACCGGATCATCACAATAGGAGCATCTTGACACTAGGGGGATATGGCATCTAATGATGTTATCCTCATCCGACACACATTCGCCTCCATGCCGATCTACATCCTTGCGGCAACCCCTACCCCGGCGAAGGTTATCTCTAGGATTGAGGGAATCCTTAAGGGGTTTTTGTGGAAAGCAAGAGATGGCGCATCAAGGAAAGCTTGGGTGGCGTGGGATCGGGTTACCAGACCAGTCAAGGAAGATGGGGTGGGCATTTTGGATTTGAAGTTGACCAACAAGGCCTTCCTAGTGAAAGCGTGTTGGGAGTTCCATAGGGGCCAATCACTATGGGTGACCTTTTGTAGAGCCAAATACAAAAAAGAAGATCACAGGATGAGCCGGAGCATCCACTACAAAAAATATGGTCTTTAACTACAAAAAAAATTTGTAGCGAAAACCCCAAAATTTGTAGCCAAAAGCTTTGGCTACATTTATCCTTACATTTATAATATATAGCTAATACCCGTGTAGCTAATTGTTTAGGCTACATTTTTCAAAGTTGTAGTTAGTTATTCCTCTGGCTACAAATTTGTATGTAACCCTAATTATAGGTAAAAATGTCCTTACACATAAATATGTAGTTTCCATTGTAGCCAAATGTATGACTACAATTTAATTTGTACCTATGCTATGTAGGGAGAGATGACATTGGTTACAATTTGTATTTGTAGTTCATGTATAGAAAAAATTAGCACTTGCTACACATGTAATTATAGCTAGTGTGTAGTGAAAGGCACCATGTACTACACATACATATGTAGTGAGAAACATTATGTAGCCAGTCAGTTGCTTGCCAATATAGAGGGGTTTTCAATAAGACAACAAATGAATGTTAATCAAGATCGAGTTTTTCTTACAATGTCAACAATGATACTTTTATTTATATTTGAACAATGAGTACACATGGGGAGGACATTAACCTGGCCCCTATTTTACAATATGCATGAAAAAAAGACACATGTCTACAATATCTTCTTCTGACTACATCTATCCACTACAGACTATAGATAGGTCATACAACGCTCCAATGTCACTTGAGAACATAACTTCCATACCACATTATCTATGGAGCGAGAATCGTGACTGAAGGTCCATAGAAAAAGTAGGTGAATAGATCAATAGATCATATAGCGCTCCAATGACTCCTTTTCTTTTCACTGCTTTCTATAGACTATAGAGCATAGTGGACTTCACGCAGGGGCAAATCTGTAAGCCCCAAAGGCCTTGTTAAGTGATCTTGATTTCCTGGATCAAATGATACACCAAGTTTAAAGTTTGCTACACAATTATTGGTAGACAAGCTGAGTGCCTAATTGGATCTGATGAACTTGACATGCAGATTCAGCAAAATGTTACTCCTGATCTGACTACCATACCGCAACATGGATGCAAGCTTGCCCATGCACATGTGTGGCCATGGAGATGAGTACAAAATTGTTGTTGTACTCACTAAACCCAGCAAGGACTCGAGCTCTGAACCTGTGATGATAAAGAGGTACTCCTGTCCATTTGTGGGCTGCAAGAAGAACAATTAAAGATTAATTCCTGGTCCATGTTAGACAATGGCACAAAACTAGCAAAGTTGATGGCACGAATATGTTCTACCTGCAAAGAAGTGAAAATTAGATGATACATAAAAATTAATACACGACACTTCATCTTTACATCTGTAGGACACGACCAACATATGTGTTCCTATATCATAAATTATTGAGTTGTATCTCGTATTATTATAGAAGCTATGGTGCTCATCAAATATTATTTAAAGTTGAATAACACAAGATGGTCATGAGGACATATGAAAATAGAAATAGCAAAACGATAAATAGGGAAAAGGAAATAATATATAAGACATTGTTCTGTACTAGTAGATTTGAGTTTTCCAATTAACTAGCTCTCCTTTCTGTTTTTGCTGAGCTGCTACAAATTAGAAATCGAATAAATTCACCATATAAACCAAAACAAAAAATTGGACATAGATTTTATAGTCAGCCATGTTACTCCACGCCAAAACAATATAACTTGAGGCCTATATATAATTGAGCATCTGAGTAGGAAGAAATAGGGGAAGAAGTGGATTTGTGTAACCCAAATAACAGAAGAAGATTTCCTACCTGCTATTCAAATCCCACACCAGCAAGAAATGCACTAAAAGATAATATAAGGCTAGCATAGAAGAAAGGTTCAAAAACAATTTTAAGATCACTACCAATCTAAGGATTAGCAAAACACACTCGACAAAACATACCCCAAGAGGAAAAAAACAAACTCCAAACCATCAGCGCACAGCCAAGAAAGATCGTCTTCAGCAGCCTTCCACCAAACTGTCATAGGTAAACCATCCATAAACCAGACTAGGCAAGCAACATGGCAGCATCACCTTCATCTCCCCAAGAACAGCTTGGGGCTGAACCTCCAAACCTCCAGAACAAGCCAGACGGAGAAAACAGAAGCTCCACCTCACTCAACAGTAGAAAAACTCCATCACAAGCAACAGCACAAAACACGGCAGGATGAACCAAAAGGAACAGCAGCAGTAGAGACATCCAAAGCCAGGGCAGAAAGACAACATAGAAGCAGCACCACCATCATCCCAGGAAAACCAATCTTCCAAGCATCTTAAGAGGAACATCTGCAGCAAGAACAGAAGCACAATAGAGCACATCTCATGAGCTACATCAGAACCCACAACCCATAAAAAAAACCTGATGACAGACTTCAACACCCAGAAGGACTACCAGAAAACCATAAAGGCATATTGCCAAGCACAGATCCTCCAAGAAACAAGAGCATACAGAACAACCAAACATCCCAAGGGAACAAAAGTAGGAGAACAGAGAGGCCCTAAGACCAACAGCAACCAGAAACAAGTAATTTCATAACTATGAAAACTGTAAACGAATATCTATCAATGAATATCTGTTGAAAGCAGTTCTGAATTTAATAATACGATAAGTGTATATGATATTAATGTGCACACATAATTTTCATTCCATTTTGTCCGAAGTGGCACATAAGTGCATGTGTGGTCGTTGCCCCATACTAGATGAGGCACATGCATTGTATAGCATGCATCACTGGCTCAAATATAATTTGGTGCAGAGCAAGGCTGAACTGCATAGTACAACTTTAAGAACATTGATGCATCGCAATGTTTTTGATATATCAGTTGATGATTGATAATGATTTTATATGGATGTCTCAAATGCTTATTGTAAATAAAAAAAGATGTTGCAATCCCACTACTTCAGGTTTGTTGGAGATTAGAAAGACATAATGCTTAGACACACCTTCATGTCTAGTGATCATGTTTGGGACTTATAAGACAACTATATTTTCCTATTATGCTAAGGACTGAATGATCGAAACCACCAAACAGAAATCTACTAAATTCATTCACCACTATGGGAATGGACATCTAAATATTCCACAATCATTTTATTTTTTATAACACATTAATCTGTCCATAACCAATTAAGAAAATTAAGATTCAGGGGGGATTCACACCTTCACCTTGTCGGTATTTTCAGTAAGGCTTCCCTTTAGGCTTGTGGTCTTGCTATCCTGAAGTATTTCACTGAGCAGTATAGCTAACCATCCTTGAGATATGGGAATTGCTCCAGGTCCATAGTCCTTGAAAATGCATGATAATATTTTTATAGTTGAGATCTGTGATACTTCAGAGGAGAACTTACTGAAGATCCAACGGAAAAGAATGCCCGCCCATCGTTGACTTTCTTCAAGTGATAAATGTCCATCTGAAGTACAAAGTAATTCTAAGGCTCTGGCCAGTGTTTCTTGCACCTGCTTATGTTTCTCTGTTCTTTTTGTTGTCTCTCTCATCAAATGAATACCTTTGTTCATAATCACCTTTTGTGCTTCGCTACTTCTTTCAACTGAGATAAGAAAAGCAGATAATGCTGCCTCAGCAAGAGCAATATCGTCATTTTTACTAGCCTGGGAGACCGTTGATAACAGATTGATACTCCAATCAGGAACAGAATCGGTCAGAGGTAAGCTTTGATCTTCCAAGAGAAACTTAGCCACCAAACTACCATGCCATTTCACAGTTCTCTCAGGCGCTGAGAGAGCAGACATAATTGCGAGCCCATCGCTATAAAGTTCATGTATATGCAACCGATTCAGATCAGATGCTAAATCCCAGTTTGCCAAAGCCCATGCAGCAAAAGGTACAGCGACATGTTCCCTTTGCAAATCATCCCATAACCCAGGGACAGAAGACAAAGCTAAATCATCTGCCTTCAATGCATTAGTAGGAGGTTTCTTCCATAAATATCCATTGGGAGGCTCAACATCATGGTATGGATCAGAATCTTTCGTTAACGCCTTATCATTCACTTTTGAAAATCCTAACACAGTTGGTCCACCTAAAACCTTTATACCAATCCCGCGCACTCCTCTATCTCCATCATCCTTGTCTTCATCATCCGAGTGATGCTCATCAAAATAGATTCCACCTTCCTCAATAACATGAAGTGTGGTAGCAATATCGCCCATATCAGCATCTGCAGGCAGCAATGGATGAATACATACTTTGTCGACGTTATCACAGTTTGACGTGATAATGTCCATAATGGCGGCAACAAGCATGCTCCTCCCACGGAAAGTATCTGGACCATCCAATGGGCGGTGTTTTACTGTTCTGATATAAAACAAGAATGAAATTATTAAAAAGAACTAGGAACAACAAACTTCACAAGACCAAAGGGTCTAAAATATACTCGGTAGAATGGTTATATATACAGCTTATGATGAGAGTCAATGACAGGTAAATTTATTTCGTAGTGCGTATGGCTAGAAGAAAAGAACTTTGAAAACAAATAAAATCCGAAGCAGAAATGTGTGTCAAGAAGAAACAACATACAAAAAGCAGTCCAATCTGCTAGTTTAAATAAGTGTCCAAAATGTGATACAATGTGAAAAAATGCAGTTCAAACATGATTGCCACCTTTTTAAGCTCATAGTTAGCCTTTAGGGCCATTAAAAAGGGAGTCTAACATGTGAATCAGACATCCCGGAATAATAGAGTGAGTCAAAAAAGGACCCAATGCCATAAATTACTCAATCATACTATACCCTCATCTCTAAGAAAATTCTTTTATTGTTAACTGTAAGAGCCTTCTATGGCTCCTTTCTGCAAGTTATGATATCATAGGTTCAGCTAATGGGAAACCGGAAAATAGAAGTCCACCAAGGTCTAGAATAAGCAAGATACTACAAGGCATAACCCATCACTACAAAACCGTTTGAATTGATTTTCATCTTGCAATTAAGCAGGAGACGACCACTCCAGTTCGAGTATTTTTATAACCTCAACGGTAACTAACAACTCATTCTAACCACTAGTGATATTCAATCACAAATTCGTGTCTCCTAATAGCTTTTGAAATGACCATCTTCCTGTTTACTAATTGTGATCTAGTCATCTAATTCCACATCTTACAATTTGTATTGCCAAATGAAAAAGAACCGTAACCAGCCTAAGAAAAACTTGTGCCCAACAGAAAATCATCCATTGACCTTCTGGATTGTTTCAACTTTATAGAATGCCTATGAAGAACCAATAGATTTACCATAAAATATGCATGTTACCAATCTTGCTATCACAACTATGACACTTTTTTAGATTCTTTGGATGGTCATTCCAACATTCAAATGGTCAGAGGGGCACAAGTTTCGAGAATATAATAAAATACCATATTAAATGAAGTTGAAGCATACATGTCCGACTCACGAAAAGATTAAACTTCAAAGCTCAAATCAATGACTTACCTGCTGCCCTATAAAATATAAATTCAGGTGTGATAACCATATCATTTTGCATACAGAAAAGGCAGTTGAATGATGAAAGTAGTCTCCAGTACCCACTTTATAATGGAGGGAGCATGACTTTGTGTTGGTGAGTTTGCTCCGTGGTAGTTATCTACTGAGGGACTGGGTTGCAAAACTGTCATCTTCAACACTTCAATAGAATACCAAAACTAATTTAATTGCAAAAGAATAATCATTGGCCTGTCCTGATACTCATTGGATGAAAATTCGTGTGTCCTGGAATAAAATCAAAATTAGTATTGTTCGGGATGATCACATCTGTGATATAGGACTCATTTCCTGTACGAATAGAAAATTCACATGAATGTACCTATTCGATCGATGTATTTTACATTATAACATGGCAGATCTATCACAAGAAAGCCACTTTACTTTCAGAGATAAAACACAAATGACCTGGAAGTTGAAGCGAGCAAGAGTTGTCAAAGCAAGCTGAACAAGTGCAGGGCCACTATTATCCAAGAGCTGCAAAGGGGGGTTTGCCATATTAACACAGTTCACAGTGATACCAACTCTTTGATGAGTGTATGGAGCTTTTGAAAGTATAATTGAAATGCAATCCAATAGTCTCTCTTGCACAGTTGGAAGTATAGATGGAATACTGCACATAAAACACTCGGTAAGAAATGACAGCGCAAAGATGCAATAAAATAAAATAAATAGATCAAATATAAGAGAAGATGGATATATATATAGATTGGCTTGGCAAAGAGCAACTCTTTCCTACCTATTCATTCATCAAACTCCCCCTGAACAAGAGGACCAAAAGAATGAACAGAGCCTAGTCAATCTCTATATAAAAAAAACTCAGAGGAATACAAAAGACTATCAAGTCCCTTTTCCTTCTAGCTGAAACAGAAAAGTGACCAGAAATACTGAATTCCACAACTCCTGGGAAAAAGAGCATACTGTGGCAACTCGTTCTAAAGTCTCATACTCCCATAGCATAGTGAAATGTTGGCTTCTTCAACAGAGGTATATCATTAACGCCATCATCTATCTTATGAACCTGGACCTAGATAGCTTTATCTTAGATTTGTGAATCCGAGGAGCATATAGATTCAACAAGACACAAAAGATGATAAAGTAAAATTGTTTAGACAACAAATAATATGAACTGCAGAAATGGACAGAAACTACATGTAAAATCAACCAGAAAAAAAGTTACATGTCAATAGAAGGCTACCAATTTTTTACAAGACAGTTAAGGATCAACAACAAATTAATATGATTAGAGATTTGAACCAACAACAGGCCCTACAAATCAGATCGCAACAGCCATTTTAAACCAAATTTCATCAAACCAAAAGTCCCACTCATGAAACCAAATGGCAGACATTCCAAGAGGTTACTAAACCTACTAAATCTACGTCAAGGGCTAAGAAGCAACCAAGACTACTTAAAAGATTGTAATGTTAAACCAGGTTTGCAAGAAAAAAGCTACACAGATCAATAGCAATGAATCCAACAAAGATGTAGCTTGACCATGCCTGAGCAGAGCCTGATGATGCTCAGGGTGAGGTCAAGATCCCTGTAGAGATAGAAAGAGATAATATGTTGGCAGTTCACATAATGTCACCTAACACAGGTGAGCTCATCCATGAGGCCATGATTTACTTATGATGTGATGCCTCTAGTGAGGACATATCAATGACGTGACATGCCCAGTCAACCATGAGTGAAGCTCTGAAGGAAGTCCCATGTATGTACTACAAAGGCATTGTGAGAATTCGACAAAATTTTACATTTTTAAAGACAAAATCTTCCAAGGACACAAAGTTAATCGAAGATTGCAGAATGTAGATGCAAAAGGTATAGTCAGTCAGAATTTGAATTTCTGAGAAGATGCTTCATTATGATGACTAAATAGCTAAATTGTTTAAAGTTTAAATTACTGACTACAATAAGCATAACCAACAGATGGATGAGAAAGACAAACCAATACAGGAAGAAGCTACTAATCATTGGAAACTATTGGAAAAATATGTTAAAAGTTAAATGTCATGCCACATACACAATATAAAGGAAAGGGATCTGTACTGGTCATTGGATTATAAGAGACTATACATCCATATGCGTATCAAACATTAGCATGACTAACATATGCGATCTTCAACCAGAACCATACATGCCACTTGTTCAGTAACTATAATAATAGGACAATCATTTGATGCATGGGAAATAGATAGCGAATGATCTATAAGAATTTTTCCTTTGAATTTAAAATCAAGACAATGAAATAATGAATGGTACTACAATATGTGTGACATCCACATTTATTGAAAACCAACTAAATATAATAAAGAATGGTTGACTTCTATTTTTACTAAATCCTATGGATTCATATGATATGTGAATCTCTATGTTGATCAAATGACTGCTACTCTTGGTTTCCACGTCTCCAAATGGTTCACCTACAATGATGCATAAATAGTCAAGAAGTGTACTTTTAGTATTGAGATTAATTTATAAAATGTTACCTGACAATGAGTAATTTCTTTGGCCAAGCTATCACTGTCCCAATTACATCCTCAATGACTTGGTGTTGACCAAAAGGCCTAATCAACTGCTCTTGAGGTTGGATTGGTACAGTAATGGAAACGGCAGCAAATGAGGACCCCAACAGTGCTCCTCCTACGACATAAGTTGGACTTGTAGAAGTAACGTGTCCTCGTGCTACAATTGAATTCCCATCCTCAAAACTTAACAAGGAAACAACCTTTAAATTTATAAAGATTATATCAAACATTGGTTATACCTAAAAATGAGATTGAAAAAATTAATCAATACATGTTTGGATATAATAACCTGTCCTTCGGTAATGGGTGTTTCACTACTCGATTGATTTGGTCTGGGTAGTCTTTCATTGGTGGTCATTGTGATATTCTACAAAATAAATAGTTTACTATAAGAAAATCAATTTTATTATGTAATCACATTATAAGAATTTGAAGATTTACCTCGTTCGGCTGAAACGAAGCACTCAGGTTAGAATTTCTCAGCATCATAGCTTCAAGATTTTCAAATTTTTTCTTCATTTATAACAACTCATTTTATTGAGCCTCGTGTATCTGGGTATGAGCATCAACAACCAGTTCTAAGTCTGTGATTTTATTTTCATATACATTATGAGACACATGAATCGCATGTTTCACAAGAATCTTCTTTGGGCCCAAAATATGATCAAATATCTCATCTTCATCAAGATTTTCATCATTACTTGCAAGTGCCGCATTCATCTTGTCCTACATACAATATTAATGAGAATATTTTCATTAAATAAAAATAAATTTGTTAAATGATTGCTTACAATCAATTCTGCAGATTTTGCATCCACAGCAGTACCATCCTTCTTCAAATGGGTGGCCTTAAACAAGTCTAATCTGTTAACATTGCCACCGTTTTTCTTCTCTTGTAACTGTTTGTAACAGTAGCAGCATATCTGAGCATAGTAGTAAGAAAGTGTAATGCAGATTTCAACCAGAAGATAACTCACATTAGCCTTCACACAAGCATACGGCGTTGATCCCGATGTATGTCTTGTCGTTACGAACTTTCTGCTCATAACATTTTTAGCACTCCTTAACTACATACAATGCATTATAGTATAATTATATGCAATATACACTATTAAATTCTACAAAATTAAGGAATAAATTGTTTTACCTTTCCATCGTCAGAATCCCAAAAATTCACAAGAAATTTCCATTGATCAGGATCAACACGGGAGGGGCAATCATTAAGTCGGTCAGATTTTTCTTTGTGCCGCATGTAGTGGTTTTTTTTAATATCTGCTTTTAAGTTTCTCCAACAATCCCTCACTGTTTGCAAAACTGAATTCTTCCCCTTTATGTCGATAACAAACTTGGTCTGTAACAAAAGAATAATTTTTAAATAAAAAATTCACAACATTGTATTATATCTCTAAGACTAGAATTACCTCCACATAATTTCATATAGCAGTTTTGTTTTCCACAGGTACTTGTCGCCAATCAAGATAGTTTAATGGTGCAAGATCAGAATTTCTAGCAACAGTTCCCAAAAAGGAAGACAGGTCATTCTGATGTGGCCCTATTGGATCTCCATTCTCATCCAAAGTAATTGGCAGCTTTTTATCCCCTGTCTTACCCCATAATCGGATACACTTAGAATAGCCCCTTGTTTTTTTATTTGTAGTTCCCCCTACAAAATCATGAATATGATGCAAGCATTTACAAGGATATACATATTATACACATATAATTAAGTAATCGTTTGTGAAAAATATAATGCATCTTCGTATCTAAATTTTCTTACCTTCACTCTGCCTAGGATCAAAAGTAGGAGACTCAGCAACAGAATGTTGATCATTATCTAATTTATCAATTTCAACCTCTTGATTGTTACTGACATCATTTACCAAACGTTGCATACTTGCTTTTACAGGCACTCCTTGATGACTTTTTTTTTCTAAGTGTCTTTTAGAATGACTTTCTTCTCTAGCAATATTTGAGTTTGCCACCACATGACTTTTACCAACGGCACCAACTCCATCATTTGACATAGAAGATTTTTTTTCTTTTGTAAGGTTCAAAGAAGAACTTCTATTGTTATTTGCACCTGATCCCACCACGGTTTTACTGTTTCTAAGTCCTTCTTTTGCATTTAAACATCCCCAATCAGCATTTATCAAGCCAAGATACCCTCCTTTTGGTCTTTTGGAAGTACCTGCAACTAAAATGATGATATGAGCGGTTCTAAGAAAGATATTCAATGATGTAATATTTTATTTTACCTGTCATACTCCCATGAGTTAATCCTTCATTGCAGACATCATCAGTAAGTGGAGACAATAGCTGACTGTGTCTTTTTATTCTCCTAAATAGACAATTGATATCAAAAATATTCAATCACAAACTGAAATCATGGCATACATTCTCTAATTGTGTTCCTCAAATAAAATTAAAAATGTCAATAATATTTTAATTTTGCTGATGAAGCCAACATCCAACAAGCAAACTCATTAAGAAGATTAACCCAAATATATAATTATGTAAAAGAATAAATGATCATTTTATAAATAACGGGATAACATGAGTGTTTCCAGTAATTGACCCAACTAATAAAATAAAAAGAGTTACATAAGATCAATGATGGGGATCATGACCCTCTTCATAAAAGGTCACACCCTCCATGTCTTCTCTGACTAAATTAACGTCATCACAAACGTCACTTAAGATATCTTCCAAATCACTTAGAGATTTATCTTCTGACAAGAAGGTTCCATCCATGAAATTATCATGAAGCTTCTCCTCCATGTCATAAGTATCACGAGGTGTAGTGTGCACAACAAAGCTCCAATTTTTTTGACTTATGTCTTTCACATAAAACACTTGTTATGCTTGGGAGGCCAATGCAAATGGATGATCAGTTACATCAATACGTTTTAAATTGACCATTGTGAAGTCATTTTCAGATTTTTTGATGCCTCTGTTTGCATTGACCCAGTCACATTTGAACAATACAACTTTGAGTTTCTCGTAATAACTGATCTCGAAAACGTCCCTTAACACCCCGTAGTACGTAACCTGACCCGTTAGAGGATTTTTGTCCTTGGAGCTGGCAAAACTTTCGATCTGAGCGTTCACCATAATTCCACTATTTTGTGTTTTCCTCCCGCATTCTCGATCCTTGGTGCGAAATCTATAACCATTTGTTACATATCCCTCATATTGCATCGTCATTTGTTGTGGTCCTTGAGCCAACACTAAAAGGTTTGGAGACACAGTTGTCGACTTTGCCTTCTCCTCAATCTGAAAATATTATGAATTTTATTATTTATATATTTTTGTTATTTTGCTAATGGAAATAACTTATTTAAACTTACATGTTTCTTAAACCATTCATTGAAATTGTTCATATGAAGATTACTGATTTCCCATTGTCGTGCACGTGGATTGATTTTCTTCAAGTATCGGATGTGCTCCCTGCTAACAAACACTTGTGACACACCTAGACGTAAATATGAAAGTACATTGTGAAAAGTAAACAACGATCTTACTTCACGTATGGATCAACTGCATCACAGTTTGCCAAAATATATTGATGCGCAGCTTTGAGCATTGTGCTATCAAGCATAATAGGAGTCTTCTTTCCTAGACGACGCCCTTTATGAAAGAATATAGACCACTCTTCATCATTATCCATATCTTCATCTTCCACATCATTTCTAGACAATTTAGTGAACCTTGTCTCAACTCCTGAGAGATATCTCGAACAAAATGTTAAGCATTCATCTGCCAAGTAACCTTCTGCTATAGAAGCTTCTGCAGCAGCTTTATTTCGCACATATCTTTTTAAAGTTTGCAAGTGTCTACATTAATAAGAAGATAAAACTCTGTAAGAACATCACATACAATCGGATGCAAAGTCTGAACAAATTTAATTGTTAGAAAGATTACCTCTCCACGGGGTACATCCAATGATAGAATATCGGTCCGGCTATCTTCACTTCTCGTGGAAGATGAATGACCACATGCTCCATCACATCAAAGAATGATGGTGGGAGAATCTTCTCTAGGTTACAAAGAGTCACTGCTGTTCTGGATTCCAACTTCTCAAAAGTATTTGGATTTATGACTTTAGAGCATAAGTCTTTAAAAAAATTGGACAACTCAATTACAACAGATCTAACATTTTTGTTGGGCAACGCTACTTGTAAAGCTAATGGGAGGAACTATTGCATCAATACATGATAATCATGACTCTTCAATGCCATCAGCTTTCTTTCTTTGACGCGTGCATTTCTAGCTATATTAGAAGAATACCCATCAGGAACTCGAGTAGACTTCAACAACTTACAGAATAATTCTTTTTCCTCCTTCTTCAAAGTAAAACATGAAGGCGGGATGATTTTTTTATTTCCGTCCTTGATAATGTGAAGTTTATTCCTTATGCCCATCTCTTCGAGGTCATATCGAGAATTTTCAGTGTCCTTTGACTTCTCCATTCCTAGCAGTGTGTGAATCAAACTCTCACATACATTCTTTTCTATGTGCATCACGTCAAGATTATGACGTATAAGGTTATGCTTCCAGTATGGAAGCTCAAAAAATATACTTTGCTTTCTCCAGTTGTACGGTAGATTATCTACATCTCTAGTTTGATCTAGAACTTGACTTCCAGACAACATCTTAGGAGAACTTCTAAATTCTTCTTTTCCGTCAAATGATGAAGCATCTTTACGAAATTTATGATCCATTGGGAGGAACCTCCTGTGACCCATGAAACATGCTTTCTTGCTATATGGTAGTCTCCATGAGCACGCGTCTTTGTTGCAGAAAGGACATGCAAGATACCCACTAGTTTGCCAACCAGATAGATAACCATATGCAGGAAAGTCACTTATCGTCCACAGTAAGGCAGCATGCAACTTGAAAACCTCTTTACGATCAGCATCATAAGTATCAACACCAGCTTCCCATAGTTCTTTTAATTCCTCAATCAACGGTTGCAGGTAGACATCTATGTCCATTCCGGGTTGAGTTGGACCAGGAATAATCATCGACAGGATAAAATTGGGAGACTTCATGCACAACCATGGTGGCAAGTTGTACGGAATCAATACGATGGGCCAAATGCTATATGATAGACTCATTAGGCCAAAGGGATTAAATCCATCAGAAGTTAATCCAAGGCGAACATTGCAAGAATCAGAAGCAAACTCAGCATGCATATTATCAAACGTCTTCCATGCTGGAGAATCTGCTGGATGTCGTAGAATCCCATCCTTGGTATGACTTTCATCGTGCCACCGCATTAGGGGTGACAGTTTCGAACACATGAACAATCTCTTCAACCTAGGAGTCAAGGGAAAGTAGCGCAGGACTTTACAAGGAACTCCTTTCTTGTTCGTATGAATGTTTTCTACACCAGCTTCGTCAATTTCGATTTCTTTATATCTAGAAGCACCACATTTCGGACATGAAGTCTTATCTGTAAAATCCTTTCGATACAAAATGAAGTTATTTTTGCAAGCATCGATTTTATCATAGTCAAGTCCAAGGTCCCTGATTATTTTCCTAAATTCATAATAAGAGCCGGGCAACGTCTCACCCTCTGGAAGTAGTTCCTTCAAAAGCTCAAGCAGCTCAGAAAATGACTTATTACTCCAATTATTGACACATTTTATGTGAAACAACCTCACAACAGTGTCAATTTAGAGTACTTCTTACTTCCAGGGTACAATTCATGTGCAGCAATCTCTAACAGTTTGTAAAATTGCTCAGCTTCCGCGTCATCAACAAATACAAATCGATGGTCGTCGTCTTCCATATTCTCTCCATCCTGTGATACACCATACGCATCACGCAACATGTCTCTCATGTCATCTTTGGACGTGTCATTTTGTATTTGTGAATCCTCAGAGCTATCAGATGAACCCTCACCATGAAAAATCCAATTTGTGTAGGTGGTCAAGAATCCATTCCATAACAAGTGTTCAGTTGAGACTTGTCGATTCTGCCTATGCACATTTAAGCACTGCTTACAAGGACATAAGATAGTCCCATCCCTGCTGGATTTTGAAAATGCATGCTCTATAAATTTAACCACCCCAATTAAATATGTCGTGCTTGTTCTATGTTCCTCATGGATCCAACTTTTATCTATCATGACTACCTATAACAATTAAGAAAAAAAATAAGAATACAAAGTATTAAAAATCATTACATAACTTATTAAGAAAAAAAAGATAAGAATACAAAGTATTAAAAATCATTACATAACTTAGTTTCAATAAGATTTAAGAGCTCTTTTTCAGATCTTGGGTAGAGTTTGCCCAGAACAATATGAAATTGGACTTTTCAAAGCCTGATGAGAGACAATGGCACGAAGGCCAGTTCAGCCTCTACCAATGAAGAAAGCATCAGCTACTCACTTTCCAAAGCAATCCCACTTGTTTATCATTGTAGGGAGAATATAGTATAATTAAAATACAATCCATAACTTAGTCACAATGTTAAAAAAATGAGAGTTGCACGTATGTTGTGGAAGGAGAACCATGCAACTTATAGCATAGTTTCCTTGTGGAGTGCCATTTTCTTCCATAATGAGCACACTCCTTTTTTTTATCCCTTGTTCCTTTTTTTGTATATATCAAAAAGTGAGTTTTTACAATGCATTGGCTTGAGCCATGAACTATAAATAAACACACAAAAAAACTATGTACAATAGTTCATGCAAGCCTCAACAAGCCATATGACTCAAAGCAAAATATCTATATTAATCTTCAGTCTGATCCAAATAGGCAAATAGTAGTCATATTCATGGACAAGCCGATCATGATTAATGTATATTGTCCATCATGAGGGGGAACCTTAAAGTGAAAAGGAGGTTACGTAGTATTAGTGGGCCTATTAGGCGTAACATGATTATCATTACTTAATATATGTGTTAGTCATACATTGTATAATTAGGCAATTGTTCTTCTTCCCAATGCCTATTTAAGAGGTATGGTGTATCCATTACGATAATCAAGCAAAAATCCATCTCCTATTTAATAGAAGAATGTGCTGACAGAAATGTCAAACGTTCCTCTTGTTGCATATGTACGAATGATATAGAGGGGAATAAAGAGAACAATTTCTCTCACAAGTGTAGGAAAAAATGGATGGCCCTTACAGAGGGATGGTATTCAACGGAGCCTAAGGTCTGTGTGTCACTTCTAATATGGGATAAACCTATGAGTATTCAATGGTATTCCTAATGCCTACTTTTACAGGTATTGTGTATCCACAACAAGCATCAAGCAATAGTCTTTCTCCTATTTCATAGAGGAAGGGGCTGACAGAAATATCGAATGTTCTTCTTGTTGTAGTTGTAGGATTGATAGAGAGAGCAAGAATGAGAACTGGATATAAAATATATACGACATATATGGAGAGAAGAGCAGAGAGTAGGCACCGTCGTACATCGGAGAACGTAGGGAGCACCGTCGGAGAGAAGAGCAGACGGGAGACGCTGCCAGAGAGCGCACAAAGCAGGGGACCGCTGCAGGAGCACCACCGGAGAGAAGCCAGAAAGGAACGCCTCCAGAGAGAAGACTGGAAGGTGCACCGTCGGAGAGGGGATCCGCCGGAGAAGGCCTGCTGCTGGGGGAAACCTCACCGATCGGACGGCAGGGGGCGTAGAGAGATGGTGGCGCAGAGAGATGGGGGCACAAAGATTGGCGGACGGCTTCGGAGTCGGAGGAGGCAAGGAGGTTTCAGGCGTCGGGCTTCAGGAGTCCACCGTTGGACGACGTGCAGATGGCGGAAGGCGGATGGAGTCTGTGCACAGAGGGCGCCGTTGTCAGAGGAGGCAAGGAGGTTTTAGGCATCGGGCTTCAGGAGTCCACCATTGGACGACTTGCGGACGGCGGAAGGCGGACGGAGTCTGTGCGCGGAGGGCGTCGTTGTGGACTGGGGTTGGGCGATCGGGGATGGGGAAGCGGGGGTAACTGTCTATGCTACGTAATGGGGGAGTGAGTTTGGGTTTTGCCTCTTTACCATCATTTTGCATACAAATAAAATGAAGTGAAAAATTGTAGCTACACCTTATTTACTAAAGTGGCTACAATCATTTTAGTTATACAAAAATATTTTATAAGTAAAAATAGTTCTCGCTACATATAAAGCAATTGTAGCTGAAGCAATCGTAGCTAAATCATTGTTTTTTTGTAGTGATCCCTGGGATGTGGATACTTCAAACCACCCTTCGCCGATGTGGAGCATCTTCCCGGATGTGATACACCACCTTAGATGGATCGTGAGAAGGGGCGAGCTGTCGTTCTGGTATGATCTCTAGTATGACGAGCGTATGGAAAATCACACAAGGAGGTATAGGGAGGTCAATACTGTCATAAAGGTGAAGGAGTTCTAGCTTGAATGTGGCGATTGGGACTGGATTAAACTCCATGAGCTTGTTAACGTGTAGGGACTAGATATGATTGAGAATAGTATTGGGATTTATGGAGAATGAAGCTGACATCCTTGTGTGGAGTTCGAGTCTAATGGGAGATTTTTCACTGAGATTGGCTAAGAGGCTCTTGAAGCAGTAGGAGATTAGAAGAACAAAGGAAAGATGGATGTGGTGAGAGGACATCCCTCCCAGAGCGAGTGCAACCCTCTGGAAAGAAATCGATCATGCCCTGCCTAGTGACATGAGGAGTTGCAAGCTGCTTCAGAGACTTGAGATTTTCTGGGGGAAAGCCAGTGAGAACTCGTTCCAAGGCTAGGTTTGCGGAGTGCTACCGACCATAATCCCATGGATCATATGGAAGATGAGGTGTAGAGCTAGATATGATGGGAAGCAGATAAACAAAGAAGGGGCATGGAAAGAGGCGATGAAGATCTTGGGGCAATATAGCGGTGCGAAGACCTTCAAGATCTATGGAAAAGACATAGTGTGGCAAGGAAAGCTTGAAGACAACATTGCGAAGCCAAGAAGAAAGTTCCGCCAACTGCGGTTTTTCAAATGGCACCCGCCGAACCTTCACAAATTGAAGGCCAATCTGGCATTTGGGTTGGAACAAAGAAAGGGAGAGGAGAAGAGAGGATGGATGGTGAGTGTGATCAAAACCCACTAGGGTAGGATGGTGGCAGTGTGCAGAACGTACATCAAGCTCAACACACAGTATGAGTTGTGCATTAAAGCCTTGGCTATCTTGATGAAGCTCTTTCGGGACGGGAACATTTGGGTGACATACGTGGAGATCGACGACACCAAGATGGCTGACCAAATCTAGGGGAGTAAGAGAGTACCATGGCACCTTATGCCAATACATGAAGTAGTGATGAAGGACATAGAGGAGAAGATGATGATAGGGATTTTGATCCCAAGAGAAGAAAATGTGACAACTCAAACATTGGGTAAGGAAGGAAGGACACAAGATGATCTCTGGATCTCTCACGAACCATGTACCATGCCAGTGAGGGTTCGTAGGCTGATGATGATGGAGCATAAGGGGATACCTTACTTACTGCACAGATGGATAGACACTTAGAACGACCTTACACATACTTTTTTGTTGTTTTTTGTGGATGGTCATATGATGTAGGGTTTTCTCTTAGTTAACAGGAAAAACATATGTAATTATTTTTTAGGGCCCATTGGAGGAGTGTGGGATGAATGAAAACAACTCCTGACTTCAACAGAAAAAAGGTGTAGCTTTCCTTGCAAATTTCTAGGCTATCGCACTCGCTCTAGGTGCATTCAGATGCTAGAGGTTAGTGAGGTTCCTCCCTGACCTGTCTGGAGGAGTTGCAAACAAGGTCTTGGCTGATTTCACAAAGAAATCCCCCTTAGGTTCCAGGGTCCAAATAATCTTATATGTCTGGTCTGAAACATGTTGTCCCACCTTCTTGATCATCTCTACTCCCTGCTCATCAAGAATATTCTGTAAAGATTGCCAATCCCAACCCTGTCCCTCAATGCAGAAGTCCTTGACTTGAAAAGCATGATTTCTATCACTTCTAATAAGAGCAGACTCTCCCATGATTCTTTCACACCATATATTATCCCAAAAAGAAATGTCCCCAGTTCCCACTATCCATCTACATAGCAGGAATACCCTTGGGAACATTCTCCAGATGTGTTTCCAGTAAGGTGATGGTGATGATCCTTGCTTAAAGAAGGGTGGGAAAAGGCCCGATCTGTTGTTTTGCTGAGAGGAGTATTTGGCCGATCATCTCAGTAGTCCATTCGTGTGCAATCAGTTCTAAGCATCTCGGGTCTTTAAGCCACCCTGAGAGAAAGGTGAAAGGTGCTGGGGTTTTTGTCTAGCTGCTGAATTTGTCCAAGATAAAATGGGGCAGTGATCTGATACTCGATAATGAGTCAGGTGTGAGGATCTAGAAGAGGGAAACATCAAGGCCCATGCTTCATTTACTAGAACCCTATCCAATCTCTCCCAAATCGTTGGGGTCAGGTACTGCTTGTTAACCCATGTATATTTACTTCCCTCAAACTGAAGCTCAGAGAGATTCATGTCTGTTATGGAACCGTTAAATTCCATCATGTCTTAGAAGGACGGTGTAATATCTCCCTGCTTCTCGCTAGGATGACGGATCACGTTGAAGTCCCCAGAAATCTGCCAATGTTTGTCTTCGATGTTGGTCGATAGGTCCAACAGGGAATCCCAGAGGTCGCATCTGGTATGAGTGTCATAGCTCGCGTAGAATGTCGTAATCACCAGAGGTATGCCCCCAGCATCACTCATTTTGACCGTAATATGTTGGTGATGGCTGACCAACACCTCCAGTTTGAGTTGGCTATCTGCAAAAAATCATATCTTACCTCCTTTGCCCTCATTCTCCACCACCTAGTCCAATTGGACTATATCTAACAGCTCCTCCGCTCGCGCTACATGAAGGAATGGTTCCATCAAGCAGACAACATCTGGTTTATGAAGATGGCATAAGGTTCCAAGAACCTTTCTGGTAGAGTTATTGGTTGCACCTCTTATATTCCAGGAAAGAACTTTCCAATCCATAGATCGAAATATACTGCACTCCAGCCCGCCACGATTTAGTGGCTATGTCTTCCCCTATCTTCGCCCCACCCTTCTTCCTGATAAATGTCATCTCCCTCGAAAAAACATGTGGAATTGTATCTCCATCTCATGTGGTTGTGATGCTGAGACCCAAGTCTGTGAACTCTGTCTGGTGCACCTCAGACACATCTTGATATGCCACGCCGTTTGCCTACTTGGAAAGAGTTTTCTTAAAAGTAGAGAAAATCTTCCAGTCTGCAATCTCTAAGCGTGGATCTGTTGCCTTGATTGTTAATAATCAATCTTCTCGGGGACGATGGACTGGGCCCAGGAGATGGGTGGATCTCTAGGATCTGATGGTCCTGCCGTGTCGCGTCTCCCATGTGGTATATACCATTATCGATGCATCTAGACCTCGAGCTCTCTCTAAAAGATTGGATCTCTATAGGAACCTCAAGCTCCTTCCCCTCCGTTGTAATAGTCATGTGCTCTCCTGAGGTTGGGCCCCTAGCCACCATCTGTAACCTGACGCATGATCTTCTATTTCCATAAGTAAGGGATATGAACTGTGGGATATCTTCATTAAAAGCTTCCGCTTCTACTAGCACCCCGGACATGTCATCTGCTTGTTTTCTCTAGGTAGAAACACTAATAAGCTTTCCAAAAGATGAGATAATATTATCAATGGAGTCTCGAACCCGACATATGATCGATAGATCTGTTAAGAACCATTATCTCTCTCTGTGCTGGCATGTCTGCCCTTCGATCATCCTCCTCATGCACAGAGGTCATCCCCTTTGGTTTTGTATACCCTCCTCCACAGCTTTGCAGGCCTCCTCGATCTGTAGTGGAGAAGAAAACCACTGCTTTCTTCACAGCAAACCTGTAGCTGTCAATGGCGTTAGGCCATCGATACTTGATATCCGGACTAAGTTCAGCCCAAATCTCCCTCGAATACCCCTCGATCTCCACTGCTTGCATGAGTGATTGGCTCCTCAACCTGATCATCCGGACCGAGGTCAACTATCAGACGCTTGGGAATATGCAATGGACCTCCTCGTGCCGGTATCCCCATCGGTAGAGGTGGAAACTCCTCCTGAGAAGACAAGTTTGGAGTTTCTCGATGCCGTTTCGCCTGACATCGCCTGGCGAGGTGTCCCGTGCAGCAGCAATTATAACATGCCTTGGGCCTATTGCATTGTGACTGCCAATGCCCCCCCATGCATCGAAATTCGAAAGCAGGTATCCTTGGGAATCCCAAAGATGGATTGGTTATTAACCGGCTGCGTCTTACGTATGTGATCTCCTTTCGATCTCGCCGAATCATTGGGATGTTGGGTTTGCGTTTCTGCAGTTAGCGGTTGTTGTCCCCCCGCTGAATCTAAGGCTTGATGTGTTAGGACTATTTAGTCCCATATTGGCTGTATGGGCAGCTGAAGGGGACCTAATAAGGTCCAAGGGCTCTCCCCCCTACAAGCTAGCTTTTGGGGTGGGCTCTCCCTTGGGCTGAGTTAGTGGGCCTATCAAATGGTATCAGAGCCGGTCCCTCCCAATTTGGGCCCGATTGTCCTCCTTTGGCAGTATGGGCTGCTGAAGGTGTTCCACTGCAGTAGTTGGGCTGCTGTGTTGTGGGTCTGATGGATCAATCTTGGTAGTTTGGGATGCCAAGGTTGGTCCGTCGGGACGTCGGACCTTAAGTGGGAGGGTTTGTTAGGACTATTTAGTCCCATATTGGCTGTATGGGCAGCTGAAGGGGACCTAATAAGGTCCAAGGGCTCTCCCCCCTACAAGCTAGCTTTTGGGGTGGGCTCTCCCTTGGGCTGAGTTAGTGGGCCTATCAAATGGTATCAGAGCCGGTCCCTCCCAATTTGGGCCCGATTGTCCTCCTTTGGCAGTATGGGCTGCTGAAGGTGTTCCACTGCAGTAGTTGGGCTGCTGTGTTGTGGGTCTGATGGATCAATCTTGGTAGTTTGGGATGCCAAGGTTGGTCCGTCGGGACGTCGGACCTTAAGTGGGAGGGTTTGTTAGGACTATTTAGTCCCATATTGGCTGTATGGGCAGCTGAAGGGGACCTAATAAGGTCCAAGGGCTCTCCCCCCTACAAGCTAGCTTTTGGGGTGGGCTCTCCCTTGGGCTGAGTTAGTGGGCCTATCATGATGTTCCCCCCATCGTCATAGACTCATCCTGCGAGAACATCCTTCTGACATCCGTGATAATGATATCTTCCGCTACCGCAGACGAAGCGGACTCCGTCCTTCTATCTGACACAATTCTCTGGGCTCTCAGAGAGTGTTGCGTGGTGGGCGTAGGGGCCCCTATGTGCCCCAGTCCTCTCTAAGGGACCCTCCGATTGTCCCCCCTGCTCTCCTCTCCTCGGCAAAGGGATCTCCAATTCTCCACACATCAAAGTAGGCATCGTCATTCAAGGGTAGCCCCCAGGAGGCGGGTGTGCCTATCCGGGGAGGGGTTTGGCCGGCGGCGGATGGCGTCTAGGTTTCGCCCTAGGGGCGCGACCTTTCGGCTCCCCCGTTCATTCGTGACTATGCATCAATAGATTAATGTTCAGAAAGTAAATTTTAATTTCAGAAAAGAAAGCTACAATAGTATCCAAAATAAGTGTAAATTTTTTGAGCAAAAACAACCAAGTAGCTCTAGAATAGTCATATGTGATAGTAGTAAAATATAGAAAGTCAAAGGAACCCAGATATCAACATGCACCACATCAAGCAAGTAAGTACAACCAATTATCTTTTTAATAGGAGTAAGTATAACAAGTTTATTTTCCAAGTCGGGATGCTTCATATTGGAAAATAGAATCAAACACATTGGAAATTAAGTGTTTCAACTTTACAGTAGATAGATGTCAGAATAGTAGCACCACCATAAGTAAGACATAGTAGAAGATAGCATAGCAATAGTAGAAGCACATAGTGTATTCAAGTAAGATAAACCGTTTGGTCCCTCATGGCCCCAACCAACCCTCATCTTCATATGGAGATCTTAATAATAGCACCATCAATGTCAAAAGAAATCGAGCACTGGAGATTTTTTGAAAGTTTTTCTCTTACATAGAATATATAAAGGAAATTTAGGGACAAAGAATAAATTTTAGTAGTAGGTTTATAGGTATCCAAATTGTCCCAATAGCAAACATTGGTGAACAAGAACCATCGGCCACCATGACAGGAGGTACAACAAAAGTTTAAGTGAGGTTAGAAAATAAAGATGAATTCCTAGAGAACAAAAGTTTAAGTGAGGTTAGAAAATAAAGATGAATTCCTAGAGATATGGGATGAGGTACTAAAATCTAAGACCCATTTGTGTTTACCATATGCAACAAGAGAGGAAAGAAAAGTAGAAACTCCTTTAGGATGAGGTACAACAGTTTGGGAAGAAGGTGTTCTTGAAGCAGCCTTGAAGCAAAGTCGCTTAGTCGAAGGAGTAGCAGTGCTAGAAGAAGGAATTGTGTCTGACTTATCATCCTTAGTTAATACTTGATTATCCCATGTAGGTTCACCATTCTTGGCCCAAGACCACCCTCGATATGATCGTTGTAGCCATAGAAGGTATAGTATCTTTGTCCAAGATGGAGTTGTTCGTATCTTTAATCATATCCAGGTCCCCCAGAAGAGCAAACACAACCATGATTGTGGTCATGTTTGTGATCTCCCGGTCGAACAACAAGAGTAGAGTCGTCAGAAGATGTTGAAGAGAGAAAATATACAAAAGGAATATGTTTAACCCTTTGAGGACATCGTGAAGAGTGGGAAGAGCATCACTGGAAAGAATTTGACCAACAAAATCAGCAAAAGATTAGGGCTCCCCACATGCGCCTAAGGCACTGGCGGCACGGGGGGCTCTTTCGGGCACCAAGGGATCGTCTGGTGGCATCTCACCTGAGGGGGGATCGTGATATGTGGATCTCCTGTCTACCTCTGCACGTGTTTCTGGACACGAGGTCGCGACGCGCAGAAGGCCTTCCTTCCTCCATCGTAAGTAGTGTGGGGGAGGGGAGGAACATGATAGGGTGACGGCATAGGACGAGGAGTGGATCATCATCTTGCGATGGCTTTAGGAATCATCTTCCTAGCGGTCGAGCTCAGTGAGAGAAGGTGCGGTGGTCCAGATGAGGATGATGAGGTGCTCCCCTCCCAGGCTACTACCTCGTCGATCTCAGTTTTCATACGGAGATTACTGGAAGCACATGTGCTTTGGAATCAGGTTGGTGCGCTGGAGGCCTGCCTTGGCGATCCTAAGGGGACAGGTGCCATTGTAGAGACAGGACCTGCTAGTGTGATGGGCGGGCCTATTCTTGGTCCTTTTGAGGCGAGGACGGTAGTGGTTGTACCTCCCTCTGTTGTTGATGGTGTGATACTTGCATCAGATATGGTTGAGCCATCGGGGGAGTTTGTTGCTCACCAGGTGTTTGATGTTATGCCCATGGATTCCAGTGATGCTGGGGTGTCGGCTGCTCCGGGTGGGTGTGAAGATTCTGATGGCACGGGCCCTTTCTTCTGGTTGTTGCTCTTCACGTTCCTCTTACGGCGGAAACTTCGGGGGTTGTCTCTGTGTGCGAGGTGTTGGATGGTTGGTCCAGTGATCGTACCATACCCTCAGAATTGCAAGATGTCGAGTGGGATGTTGAGACTTTGGGCCTCCACCCGGGCCATTGTGTCCCTAGAGGTGTATGCCTTTGATGCCTGCAATGAGGACATTGGTGGAGCAATTGCTCAGTCGAGGTTGTTTATTTTTGGTGTAGAGCTCTAGGTCTCCTGGCGCGAGACTTTGGGAATAGGAGATAGGTCTGAAGGATGTCCTCTTCTCGGCGAGATTGATGTTTTCGATGCCTTCAACGTAGGCACTGGAGGCATCACTGCACTTCTCTGACAACATGCTTTCACTACAGGACTCCTGATCACTTAGCGAGAGATTGTCATTTGACCAGGCTGGCTGCAATGGTTCAACATTCTGAGGCTGAAATCCTATCAGCAACAGAGTTTGCTGCCTCATGTGGGGTGATTCGTGATGCCAAGTCCAGGTTCGTCAGGAGGTGGGTGCAGGATGATGTCGGGACTTGTCGACGTCTGAGGCATCGATGCCTTAGAGATTTCTTGGGACCTCAGTGGGGTGATGCCTACTTAGGTTCACATCTTGTGAGTTCTAGCATAGGCTCCAGTCACTCATCTCTCAATGAGGTTAACAGCACCCCTGATAGTGATAGATATGTGAGCGAGGTGGATGACGGTTATGATGGCTTGGTTAGTTCCAGAGACCTTAGAAACAAGACAGATGGAATGTTTTTATGATGGTGAGTTGATGAGTTGATGTATGCTTTTGGGTGATGTGAGGATGAGCTCTTTGATGGTTGAGTTTCTCGTTGGTGAGGGTAATCTAATGTAATCTCTCTTGCTGATAGCTTTGGCCTGTGTGAGGTGCAGGATGAATAAGATCGACCTTAATTGCATTAAAATTTAAAAAATCAGCAAAAGATGAAAGCAAACCGATAAGGAATAGAACCACTTGCAACTCACTGCCTTGATGTTGAGCTTCAGTATTATCAGCAAAAATAGGATTATGGACTTCAACTTCATCCCAAAGAGCACATATGTGATGGTAGTAGTCTTTGACATTAGACATTAGTGGAAAAATCCTTCTTGGCGAGATTCTTGAATATTCAAACACCAAATTGGGTAGGTATGTAAAAGTTTTTTTTAATAATCCACGAGATGCTTTTATTCATCCCATTCTCCTCATATGGTCACAAACATCACAAAATACATCTGCCGCTTATATAATGTGATTCATCTCCCTCCCTCAATACAACATCCCGATGAAAAGGGCATCTCGCAAACAACCTGCTTAAGCAAAAGGAGTACAGTCATGCTCTCATGGATCTATTGAGGTATGTAAGAGTTGATCCCACATAGCTCTAACAGTTATGAGGTGGAGAAGGGATTTGCTAATCTTGGGTTTAGTAAAATTGACCATCCATGTCATAACCTTGGAATCATCCTTAAACCAAAGATCATAGGCCTATTTGGTTTTGTCATCAACAATATCAATAGGTGCATGCAAGGCTACAATAATGACATCAGTATGTTTCCATTGTGACTTTATACATAATTCAAATGAGATGATTGATGTGATAGTTTGTCATCAATCTTGACAGTCGTAACACACAAGGAATGGAAAGTGTTAGTTGTAGCCATGACATCAGACAAATAGAAGTCGAAATAACAACATGGTGAGAAGACAAGCATAGCATCAACTGAAGATCTACAGCAGAAGAATAGCCAAATGCAGTAAATGTGTATTAGCAAGGACATAAAGAACCTACATCACAATGTCAATTTATAGTGACATGTGACACAAGTAGTAGGGTAACAAGCCCCCTTAAGAAGAGAGAACTAGTTGAGTGAGAATTTAGAAAAGAGACAAGTTTATTTGAAGGGCAGAAGGTAGCAACAAAGATGGCTACAGGTGGAGAAGAGAGGGATGTAGGTGGAGAGGAAGGTGATGGTTATTTTGGGTAGCAAGGGAAGTGGGTTGGATGATGTAGGTGAGTGGAGGGGTAGTTGGGGCTATTGGAGACAAGAGGGGGTGCGATCAAGGAAGAGGAGATGGAAAACGAACTAGGAGAGGGTGGTGAAAACACAGGTGGGAGGGGAAGCAGAGGCAACAGGGAAGGGAGGTAGTGAGGGAGAGGGCTACAGAGGGGAAAGGGGAAGCAAGGATCGATGGTTGTTGGAAGAGGTAGGAGTTGCAATAAGAGTTGGATGGGAAAGGAGAAATTACAAAAGAGGGAGAAGTGGTAGGTGGCAAGAGGGTGGTAGGAGGGTGAGTGAGAAAGGAGTGATGGTGGTGTTAGGGTTAGGGAGAAGGCGTGGAGGCAGTGTGGTTAGGGAGGGATGGGAAAAGTGTTAAGGCATGGGAAAAACATATTAGGGTTCGATGTGGGGGTTCAAACCACTCTAATACATGTAAATTTTGAAATATATTCATTATATGAAAATATGACCATAATGATGGAAATCATCCCCCACATATGTGGGAAAATTTTCCATGATATGCCAAGGATGGGGAAAATAAGTCTTTCCATGTTATCCCTATTGATCTTGCCTTTATTGTCGGTGACAGTGAAAATTGTTATTTAGTCACTATTATCAACAAAGAAGGATAATGTATCCTATCGCTAATGGATATAACATTAACTTAAATTACTTTTGGTCACTATTATCAACAAAGAAGGATGGTGTATCTTATCTCTAATGGATATAACATTAACTTAAATTTCCTTTCATGCTTAGTAATCATGATAGCATGGTTCTGTCGCATTTGTCAATAATGACAATAGTTGGGATGGAAAATTTTCATCGACACAATTCGAAAAATCATGGAAAACTCGTGAACCCTTTCTTTTATTGCATTGAACAGATAGTGATTTACATCATGGGGACATGAGCCTTTTCCACATTGAATAAATATTAAATACAATATAAGAATTATTTTATTTGATACTACAAAACTTCTTACAATTGTAGATTATGAATATTAGCACACATTTAGACTCTAGTGCCTGGGTTGTGCCTGCAAACAAGGTAAAGCGGAGAATGTGCATATTTGTAGTTGGTATTTTGTGGAGCAGAGAGATGAATGTGGGGCAGGACAACCAAGTTTTCTGCTCTCTCTAAGTCAATGAGATAGTTTCAAGTGAGAAGATGAAGGAATGAGTGAACTATGGACAACTCATGTATAGCCTCCATGTCTTCCTCATAATCAATTACTTTTAGATGAACATCCAACTGTGCAGCCTACAATAAACAAAATCATGACATTATATATAAAATAACACAGAAGGCTGAACTTCGGGCGCATAAAACATGACTGAATACCAAAGACAATAAAGATTTATTTGACTACTCGGTATAAATAATTTCAAAGAAAAGGCTTTTTATGTTCTAAATGACATCTCCTCAAAAATGAACAAAGAATCACATAGCTCAAAGCAATCAAAGATTAAGAAGATGATGAAGGGCGACATTGTCATATAAAATAATATGGAGTGATGGACTATCAAATATACAATATTTCCAAAGTAAAAAGTTGAGCATCAAGACAAGCATGGAGGAAGATCAAGGGGAGTGGGTAAGAATAAAATCAACTTTGTACAACCTCCAAAGTAAGAGCTCCAAGAAATCTGTAGATAGTGGAGGTAATAAGGGCTTCAAAAGAAACTGCTTAGAAAACATTTTGACAAGTGTTTTTTGTTTGGCCCCACATAGTAAGGTATCCATATACACCTAGGGGTCGGAAATTCTCACACTGAAATTTCATTTAACACCATGTGATTTCAGTATTAGTGTTAGTATAATTCAATTTTCAAACTCTATAGTAGCAGGAAACATAATGTTGTACTTGACTAATTGTCATTCATGTGTTTGTGCCCGTTTGTTTTTTCATAGCCTTCATCTAGAAATCAATTCATTCTTGTTTGGTGCATTCATTATTTCCTTCATCAAGTACCATGCCATCATCTCCTTCAATATCACTATCAGAATTTTCATCATCGATCTCATCAATAATCCTGGCAGTCTACATATAACAAGAATATGAGTAAAAGAAGATACAGATATATTATGTTATTTATAAAAATAGTTCAACTAAAATATGTTTCTACTGGTGTACTTGGTATTCAGATTTGCCTTTGGGCATAAGCTTTTTTCTTGCTTTCCTAGCTTTGTTGACAGCATCAACTTCAATCATCTCTGCTTCTGTTGGCCAAAGCTGACCAAGAGAAGCAAATAACATTTATAACTACAGTAGCAGTGTCGTATAAATAAAAGTAGCCAATGGCTTCCCCAAAAAACGAAAATCAAGCATCTAATTTTTGTAACGACATCATCAACTTCAGTCATCTCTGCTTCTGTTGGCCAAAGCTGACCAAGAGAAGCAAATAACATTTATAACTACAGTAGCAGTGCCGGATAAATAAAAGTAGCTTTGTTGACAGCTTCAACTTCAGTCATCTCTGCTTCTATTGGCCAAAGCTGACCAAGAGAAGCAAATAACATTTATAACTACAGTAGCAGTGCCGGATAAATAAAAATGGCTAATGGCTTCCCCAAAAAACGAAAATCAAGCATCTAATTTTTGTAACGACTTTGCAGTTGGTAAACTGAAAAAATGAGGTCTTACAATGTTGAAATCCCTGACCAACAAAATAAATACAAATATATATACAATATGTATACCTATTGCAATGGACATGGGATGCTAACCTCCGTCTGAAGCTAAACACTTAATATGGAAGTGTTGCACTAACCACCTTCTTACAAATGTCATTATGCAAACAAGACATGCATGCAATGAGGATGCCTTTATATGCAAAAATGGTTCAAAAACCATTGTTGATGACATGTTCTTCTGTTCTTTTGTTGGTTCTATTGAGAGCATCTCAATTGATAGGTTCATGACGTTGGATTCACCTACTGATGGTTTCAGGGATTCACTTCTTAGGTTCTTATTAACTGCAACTGTGATGAATGTGGGAAGGTGTCTCAAACTGCCTTGTAGCTTGGTTCTGCAAAAACCAAGTAATTTTCAGAAATGAATGTCTAGTGGCGTAGCTGACAGCTCACAACTTAAGAACTTGGGATGCGGATTTCCAAATAATGCATATAATAGGCTCAGCCAATCACCCTAGAAGCAGTCTAAGGGGCATATTACAGGGTTCTCCAACCCCATCTAGAGTTATTAAGGCATGCACATACTCTAGAGTTATTAAGACATGCCATAATGTTCTCTTGATTAGGTGACTCGTACTTGTTTGCAAATAGATTACTGGTGAATGATCTCTATAATATGTAAGATTGGAATGATGTGATCTGCAATATGTCTTGTTAGGTTTTCTTCTCTAGATACATCTATTTATACATGTAGAGTTTTTTTCTGGGAAGGTCGGCCACTGCTTCTAAGTTATGGATTTTATTATTATGTATATATGATTGGTTTTCAATGAGGCAGAAGTTTGGTAATGATCTTTCTGTTGTCTTGATCTGGGGATGTCTGATACTTCTATGCCACATGGTATGTTCATTATCATGGTTAAGGAGGTTAATTTTCTGTAGGGGGTTTTACTTCTATGACGTGGCTAAATTCATAGACATATTGTCATGTAATGAACTGAATATACAAGATTAATGTGGAATTTACAATGAAATAATAGAAGATCATCACCTCATGTTGGTCATATACAAGATTAGTGTGGAATATGCTACTTATATCATGTATAGATCAAAATACTTCACTGAAGTGTGGAGTCAATACCTGCCAACGTTCTGCTCGTTCATCCACACCCAACCTTTTCTACATGCTTCCCATATCCAATTCCACAGGGTCATTTCCAGTCAGCACTTTGAAGGTGGCCTAAAGCAGACCATATGAGGAACCATGCGAGAGGCATTTATGGCAGAGAATGAATCTCAACCTATGTTCTCGCATTGATTGATCAAAAGCAGGGGATTTTTGACCCAAGTTTCCAAATTAAGCAATGAGTGGGATCACTGACTAAGGGAAAAATCTTAACGAAGCAAAAATAGCCAATCACAATAATTGTTTGACTACAACTCCACTAGCCAGGCCCACCTAGTGAAACTAGCTAGAGCAAATGTCAATGACATGGACTTCACCAAGTGAATGTGTGGTTTCTAGGAGTCTACTTGTCACAGAAGATAGTGGAGAATCTATTTTTGTATAAATCATACATGAGGCACCTTGATCACAAAAAAGCCCATTTCACAGGTTCCTTCAGAATCAATTTCTGAATAAATTGCATCGAGTTTGTAGATGCAATGCAGCAACTTATAGCTTTTAGGCAGTCTTTTGTTTGATAAATAAAAAGGTTAAAAATATTTTTTATTTTATGTATAGAGTTTGAATCATATGATGCACTAAAGTAAAAGATGTTTACAAGTAATTTGATTTGATGTATACATGGCAACAACAAATTTAATAGTTTATATGTCATTAGTTGGGTTTTGGGACCAGATCTGTTCTGGGCCATATAAATCATTATCATATTGCTTTTAATACCATTAAGAAGATTATATTGAAACTAGAAGGGGGAAATTACATGGTAGAAGAGTAACCAGAAGTTTCAAGTTGGGGTGCTTCTACTGGAAAGACACTTGAAATTATAGTGTCATACCTCTAGAAGCATATGAGACCAGAGAAAAGAAATAATAAAATCTTACAACTAGTCAGCATAAGATACCCGCATCAAAGTAAGATTGACAATATCAATTAGATAAAATGGATGGGTGTGACAAATCCCCTTGTTTGTTTCCACCCTTCCCTGTATCCTCATTATGCACTTCTCCTTTATGAAGTCAATTGATGTTGTCTTAAGTTTGGTAAAGCTAAAAGTGCATGATATCAGATACTTACAATAATTTAAATATTCATGGTTTTATTTGTTAATTTACATAGATCTAAATGTTTAATAGATAACATTGGATATTAGACAAGGGAAAGAATACTACAAAAAATTATTTATCTTTAGTGAACTTTGCTATTTATAGGTTAATTTCATAAAAATACACAACAATTGAGTGTGATAACATTAATATATCACAACGCTTATAAAATTAAATACATATACATGGTTTGAGTTTTTCATTTCAGATCTAGCACATATTGACGTTGTCAGCTACAAGCACTCTGATCTGGTGTTTTGTCATCTGCTTACCTATAGTTGACATGAGCTAACTGCATGGGCAATACTGAAGATGAACCACACCTACATGGGAGTCATCAAGGCATACCTAGGTGAGCATGTACCTCACATATTGATTGGAAAGTCATTGTCATCCATGTTTCGTGTGTCCAATATACATATTCCAAGTTCCCAGGAAGGTGTTAGTGTGCGGCATTGTGTAATATGTTAACATGTGGGGCACCATGGTCAGGTACAACATCACTTACACGACCATCTTGATGTGAGTGACGGAGGAAGCAGTTGTATTTTTAGTTTTCATTGTTCTAAAGCCACCGTGTTTCTACTTCCTATTCTTTCCCAAGATTCCCACTTTAGCTGATATCCTAGCTAGTAGATGCCCATGCCATGCGATATGCATGACGCAGAGCCCTCCATTGATCTAACTACCTCCACAAAAAAGGTTACACCATGCCCTACATACAAACATCCTCCTCCAATGACATCTTTGTGGCCTCCTTCAAGCTAATCCTCTCTCAATTCCCAAGCCTCGAAATGATAACTTGGGTCTTCGTCCTCATGGCTGTCATGTCATTTTCATACTTCACAATTACCCTCTTCCTCTGCATTGCCCAATGGGCCTCCCACGACCAGTTCCTCGGCACCCTTTCATGTTCTTTATCCATGTTCGGAGGAAGGACGACAATATTCCCAAGAACAAGAAGATGTTCTAGTGCACACCGTTCAAGATTGTGATGTGGTTCAGCTCATAGTTGTCATCAAGCTTGTCAGCATGTTGCTTTCTTTCCTAAATGATGTCCTCAGGGTACTCGGTGCCTTGTCATTCTGGTCGCTCACCATCTTCTGGTACAGGACAAGGTGAGAAGGTGGAGTACCAAATAGTTCCTCCTCCACAGGCTAAGATATCGTTTGCCTTTTGGAGAAGGTGTTGAGTCAAAGCAGCACGTTCTAGCATTTGCCCATGCCATCACAGCCTCCAGTGAGGAAATGAGGTGCTAGTTCAGATTGGGAAGTTGAAGGCCTAAAGTAGGTATGGAAATGGGTTGGGTTTTTATAAACCTGATCTGAACCCGACCCGACCCATTTTTTACTAACCCGAATGCAACACGGCCAAAAAATAATGTTGATTTTAAAATTTTGCATATACTACACCCGAAAAAACCCTACATGAAAGGCATATGGCCAAACTAACTCGATAGAAATTCTCCTACTTACAAATCAAAGCATTCGAGCTATACAACACCATAAAAACTGACCACTGTCATCCTTCTGGAATTCCCAGGAGGCAGAGTTGGGGTCCCAATCATGTATCCCGAGTATCGTGTTGCAATGGAGGCTCAGGGTGGGATATGTCCTCTTCCTCGGTAGCTTGCACGCCTTCATCAATGTTGTTTGTGGCTTGTAACCAAACCATCTATCTCCTCAAAGACAATAGTGTTGTCGGCGGCAGCGCAACTTTTGTTGTTGATGTCCACCAGCCATGCTTGTACTGGCACACTCTAGTGGCTCGATCACCAAGGATAGCCTGGCATTGGTGCTCCACTTCCACGATGAGAACATGGACTACCTCACACTAGCAGAGGTTGATATTGATGTCGAGGCCCTCAGTGAGGAGGACCTCAAGCTGTTCTCAACACAGATGTCGGTCGAGGATGAGCTTGTAGTGGCATTTTGTGTATTTGATGCCAATGTGACAGGAAGATCACTGGTGAGGATATGTGTGGGGCACTGGCGATTCAGTGACGAGAGGTGCTACATCGAGGTTGATAGCATTGGTGACGGGTCATGTGTACTCTGGACTTTGAGAAGATGATATTGAAGATTGGTCATGAAGTGAGGAAAATGTTATTAAAGGAGTAGGTTTTGCAATCGTGACCTAGGGAGGTGTACACAGATCTCCTTTACCCACTGCTTTCCTCGTTATAATAAATTTCTTCCATAATCACCTCTACATTGCAGCCAACTAACTATCCTATCTCGGCTATGTTCTGGCTAGGTGCGACAACTTTTCCATCATGTACCCTTTCTGTCTGGCATATCCTGGGACCACCATGAGCAGGTTATGATGTTGCCTGTCAGAAATGGAGTGCAACAAGTATGAGGATCCCAATGGGTATTGTGAGTATAATGATTGAAACAAGAGGTTTTGTGGGTATATTCAATATTGTCATCGGTGAGAGTGAGGATCAAGCACAGGTGCTTGTGTGTATACTGATTGTAATCAAAACCTGATTACTCGATATGTACTCCCAAGTGTTAGCCTGTGTCGCCCTAAAACCCAATAAAAGTTGATAATTGAGGGATGGGTAGGGTCGTACAGGGTTTTTATGGCATGCCTAGACTAGAGAGCAGTCAGAGGAATCCTAACAGGTGAGGCTACAAGGAGTGAGTGGTAACAACTCACATGATGAGGGGGTGAAGAATGAAGAGGCATGTGGCATCTAGGAGGGGGAGGACCATGGCGGTAAGACTGACATTTTGAGAGAAGTGGCTACATGATTGTGGAACTAGGGTGCTTGTCTACATTGTAGGACTAACTAAGGGGTGCTTTCTACATTCAAGGGAGACCGTCCAACATGTCCATCACTGACACTGCATCGGAGTAGGGATGTAGGGATCTTGTCAGACTCCACCAGCAGGTAGAGCTGACGAGTATATGTTGCTTATGCGGCTCGATAATAGCCCAAAAATATTTGTACCCTTTTTGGACTCAATAATAGCCCAAAAATATACATTTATTAGACTAAGGACTTAACTTATCTTGACCGACAATTATTATATGAACAAGCAAAGACACCCAAAGACTATAGGTGGCGCATGGTATATTGGTTGTTTGGGATGAAGGACAGAGAAGGGACTTTGATTTTGAATGACAGACGATGGCATGGGGTTGATCAAGTAGGTGGATGTAAGAACAACATCACTCCAAAATTTTGTAGGGACATTCATGTGGAGAAGCAAGGTACAAGTTGTTCCATTGATGTGTCGATTCTTTCGTTCTGTAACTCCATTTTGTTGTGGAGTATGTGGACATGAGGATTAGTGGATGATGCCATGAGATGAAAGAAATTAAGTAAAATTGTGACTTAGGTACTCTTGGGCATTGTTCATGTGGAGGATATGAATATGTTTGTCATAAATGTTTTCAAATTCTTGGTAAAAGATTGGAAGATGGATAAAACTTTAGATCTGTCCTTCATCAGATATAACCATGTAAACCATGAGGGATTATCTATAAAGGTGACAAAGTACCTATATCCAAGTTTTGATGGAACCCATTGGGACCCCAGACATCAGAGTTAATGATATGAAAAGGTGACTCTACTCTATTTTGGGTTCTAGACCTGAATGGGGATTGTTGGTGCTTACCTAAATGACATGACTCACAATCTAGTTTATCCAAATTGGACAACTTAGGGACCATCACTTTAAATTTGTTTAAAGTCATATATATGACCTAGACAATTATGAATATGTAGAGGAGATGCAGTTATACATACTTTTGGGGGATCACCAAGGTAGTAAAGACTAGCATGCTCATACCATCCGATAATGGTCTTCTGCATCTTCAGATCTTAGATCACACAATTATCAGGTAGGAAGGTAATAGCAGTGTTAGAAATAGTTTTTCTTATTTATGTACCTCTTTATTATTCATGTTATTTGTTGGGTCCAGTATGTAAATATTCCTTGTCTATATAATAAAGATGAACCTGTCACAGTCAAGTATTGTTCTGGCCCAATACCGTTCACATGGTAGTAGAGCATTCTCTGGGCTAGGAACCCTAGTCGTCGGCCCTTCTTCCTCTTATTCCTGTGTTGTCATCATAGTTGTCGTTTGTTGTCACGGGCCATGGAGGGTGTCTACATGTTGGTGATTCTCCTATGATCGCTTGAAACAGAAGAGGAGAATCGCTCATTCTACCAAGTAAAAGAGGAAGAAGGTCTTCCTTCTTGTTTCCTTTCCTCTCCACATAGTCCCCATACGTGGATGAGTGCCTAAAGTTCATCGAGGCTGCTGATGCATCAATTTCACATCAATTATTGACTAAAGTGGCGATGATAATTCCCTCTTCTTGGGGATATCTGGTCTATTCGGTCCTTTGGTGCGTCTTCCCAGAGTTTCCTTCTCAATTGACAGAGTTGGTAGCCGTCAGACCTGCTTTCCGGACATTCCACATGGTGTGTCAGGGATGTGACATGATGTGTGTTACCGTCTAGAGTTTATGCCTGTGACAAAGGACACGACATGTAGCAATACTAACAGAGTAGTGTCCAAACTCTGAGATTTTTGGCTTGCACTTCTACATGGCATGTAGATCATCTACACAATGTAGTCTTAAATTTATAAGTTTTCTCTGCCAATAGTCACATGACATGGATTTCTTATCACACGACGTGTTATCATCATACACGGCTTGTGTTCTACACTACGTGCAAAGACCATTTGTGCTGCTACCAACTATGGGGGATGAAAAGTCTGCTACACCTTCTACAATCATTTACAATGATCAGTATCAAATCACAACTATGAAGCTCAATTCACAGAACTATCTCATCTGTATGAATGTTATCTATACGATCCTTGAGTCCTGAGAGAAGGTAAATTTTACTGAGAAAGAACCTCCTGATGTAATCAACAAGGACTATCCTATTTGCAGAAAGAATAATGGATTGGTAAAGTCCTGGTTATGGAATAGCATGGAATCACATATTGCATCTAGGTTCATGTTCTATTCTACTACAAAACAAGTATGATATGTTGCAAATAAACATTTCTCCCATGGGAAGAATGATCTCTATCTATATATTTTATATGAGTGTCTCTTTGCAGAAAGGCAAGATACTTCTCTCTGGAGGATTACTTCAGTGATATATAGTCTCTCTCTTAAGAACTCATCTTCTATCAGCTACTGAAAATAGATGATAAGTGAAAGATAGGGATGACTTGGTGACAACAAGATTCCTATCTGGACAAAATCGTGCATATGCTCCTGCTAGAAGTGTTATTTTTGCCACAGATAAATTGCCCAGTCTCAAAGAAGCCTTTGTGAGGATTCAACAATCCTCCTTCAAGTCCATATCTACTTCTTTTTCTATCATTAGAGCATAGCCATATGAGAATCATGCCTCTATTGTTGTTGTAGTCAGAGGAGTTGGGGGTGGTGCAGGACGTGGATGAGGTTCTCTCCCTAGAGACAAGTTCTCTTTCTATGGGAAACTTGGACATATAGAGGACCAATGTTATTCTAAGCATGGTCGTCCTCCTATTGGTGTTGCTCATTGTACTACTACCTCTTCATATGGAGTGTCAAAACCAGAGGTTACCATCTCTAAGGAAGAATTTGATTGTGTTCTTCATAACACTCAACAACCTTCTTCCGACTCTTTTGCTTTCATCAACCTAATCTCAGATACAAGTAATCGGGGGCCTTTGCTTGTTGCTTCACATCCATCCTCTACTTGGGTGGTGGATTTTGGGGCCTCTCAACATATGATAGGCATATGATCTATGCTTCTTTCTTTTGACTCGTATATCCTGCATTCTTCTATGACCCTTGCTGACGGCTCTTTCAGGTGAGTATAGGCTTGTTGAACTATACATGCATTATCTTATTTGACTCTACAATATGTACATTATGCACCATATTTTCCTTTTAATCTCATGTTTGTTTCTAAGCTTGTTGACTCTTTGAAATCTTTGGATACTCATTTTTTGTGTTATAGGATCCCAGGAGTTGGAAGATGATTAATGGAGTAATGTGCCTAATATCCATGAAAGCATGGGCCTCTCTGATTTAACTAGTATCATAAGTCTGGAAATTTATACATGAATTAAGATTCAGGAAAGGAAGCTTTCAAATCACTGACTCATACCTATAGTTGAATCCTACTCAGTAGATTACGGTGGTAGTACTTATGGCAGAACAAGCCAATTTGGTCTTTCACCACAATTTGGCAAAGGTTTGGGGGCTTCTCTGGGTGAAGACCATGTTTTGAGATCTTCGCAGGGTGCGGGTGATTATGATGGCATTGGAGAAGGTTATTTTCTAGTTGGAGCTTTTTGGGTCTACTTTGCAGCAGAGATGGTAGTGGCTGGTAGTTTTCATCTTATTGACAGGGTTTTTTCCACAGCCGAAGGAATGCAGACATCTATTCTTGACCCTTTCGGTGAGGTTCTTGGCCAGGTGGCATCGTGCAAGGTCGCTCCTTCCCCTCAACGATGGTTCCCTGGTGGTTGTCGGGTACTGATGGATACATGTCTTCGATGCTTGAAGTGTTGACATTGGCAGCAGAGTTGTTTAGCTCTGAGGATTTGCTTTCGTAGTGGATCCCCTGAGCACTTGGTGAGAGACTTTCGGATTCCTAGGGTGAGGGGTGGACACATCTCTTTCCTTGGTCTACCCAGTGACACATGCTTTCGATACTTGTGATGTGGGCACTGACAGCGTCACTGCTTGTATCCGAAGGTATGCTTCAGGTGTAGAACACTGGGACACGTAGTGCGCTCTTGTCGAGCTAGGTGGGTGGAAATCTCATGGTGTGATGATGAGAGGGTTGGTCAGGCTTCCCTAGTGGCTCCTTCTAGGACAGATTACAATGACGACATGTCTAACCTGGTTGTTTCCAAAACAACTCGGACGGATAGCTGGATGCATGACTCTGTTGGGGGTCGCTTACACCTTCATCAACAACGCCTAGGGGACTTCCGTGAGTCTCATCTAGATGATGGATTCTAGGGAGATTATGCTTGTAGTGATAGAAGATCGGAAGCGTCATCCAGCTCAGAGGTCATTCTATGTGATGATGATGAGGATTCTGTGTGTGGGGTTGGTTTTTATGATGGCTTTGAGCCTTTCTTGGACACTCTTGGTGGCAGGAAAAGGCCAGGAAGGTGCCATTGATGGTGATATTTCTTGAGAGCGATGAGGGCTGCTTGGTTTCTTGAGGGAGTGTATGCGGAGTGCTTGATAGGACTTTTTGGGGTATCATGACGAGTGTCTTGTGAATTTTTTGTTTCTTGTGATGATTTGATGTATCTTTCTTGATGAACCTTTTTAGCCTTCTTGAGGGGCGGGATGAATATGATTGACCTCATTTTAAAATTAAAAAATATATATTAATAGATCACTTTGAAATGGTGTATACATCACATATATTGGATCAATTGAAAACTCTAGGTTTCCAACAAGCTACTGCTACATCTATTTCATTAGGAATTGATGGACTAGGAAAGGTGATCTCTACTTCTTCGAAGGTGGTCACCCAACACGTCAGATCCCATCTACTACATCTGCCGCCTTCCACTACTCTCCAATTACAATGGCATTGTCTCTATGGGCACCTATCTTTGCATAGTCTCTAAAAGCTTGTTCCAAGTCTATCGTCCATAAAGTCCTTAGAATGTCAGTCATGTCAACTAGGCAAACATCGTCATATTTCTTTTCCTAGTCGTATTGTTAAACGCTCAAAGTGTCCTTTTGACATTATTCATAGAGATGTTTGGGGTCCTACTAAAGAGCCAAGTTATAATGGCTTTCATTATTTTATTTCCTTTATCGATGACTTCTATCACATGACTTGGGTATACTTACTTGAGTCTCTATATGAAGTTGTTTCAGTTATTTAAACTTTTTATCAAATAATAAAGTTTAGTTTGATGTCAATATCAAAGTTATTCATACAGATAATGCCTTAGAATATGCTTAGAATGCCATTTCTACTTTTTGTAACTCCTTTGGTATGATACATCAAACAACGTGTCCAGACACACCTCATAAAATGGAGTTGCAAAACTCAAAAATCATCATCTTCTTGACATAACCCACACTCTTCTTTTTCATATATTTGTGCCAAAGAAATATTAGTCTAATGCTCTTCTTACTGCATGTTTTTTTATTAATCATCAGCCATCTTCCATATTACAAGGGGCTACCCCCATTTCTGTGTTACGACCCCATGAGCAAGCTTTCCATGTTCCCCTTCATGTTTTTGTTCATGTGTTTGATTCAAGTGTTGACAAGTTGTCTCCTCACATAGTTTGCACTATTTTCTTAGGCTACTCCCCAACACAGAAGGGATACAAATGTTATTGTCCTCGTCTTCATTGTCTTTTTGTGTCGGGTGATGCTACCTTTCATGAGTCCACTCCTTTCTTTTATAACTATGTCCCAAAACACATTCCTATGAGCGACCATTGTTTAGGATAGCGGTGCTTGGTGTACGGGCGAAGAGGGCACCACATAGAGTATATCGATATGTGGGAGTATATACAGGAGTATATGCAGATTTGGATTTTTTTAATAAATTAATTATATATAGTCATTAAGTAAACATTATAAAACATAGATTACACACTTATATTACATATAAATGTAATATGCTTGTATGATATGTTTATTCATGTGTATATGTTTATATATGGAATGTGTTTGTAACATATGTACAAATATTAAAATGTATGTATATAGATGTACTAGTTTGTGTAGTGCGAGTGTATAAATATGAATAAATCAAAATGTATACATATATGTAAAGATATATGTTTGTATATGTAGGTATATTTTATATGTACAAAATGTGTGTGGAAATTGTCATATATATTACAATGTATACACATAATTTACTGACTATATATTTAAATTTTGATATATAATGAAATATGTGTGTATATGTATGTATGTAACATATGGACATAAGTTGTGGGCTTTTCAAAAAGCAAAGTTTAATCGGTCACTTAATCATCCAAATGGGAGTATATGCATCCCAAGACCGCTTAGTGGACTGATTAGAAATATGCATTGTGGTAGGGTGACCGAATAGGCATAAGAGGGAGTATATGTTGTCATGCAAACCGATTTCCCAAATAGTGTGAGTGACCATATTTTTGATAGTGAACAAGAGCCACCACTTCCTATACTGAGTGATGATAGTTTTTCAGAAACACTACACCATCATCGTCTTCTACATCTCAACCAATTGACCATTTTCCACCGATATACACCAAGAGAGCAGGGCACCATACAGAGGATGTAGCAACATCGGTCCACCAGGTTGACTCACCATCGTCTGACACTCCTGAGGTATCTTCTCACATTGAGAGTTCTCCTGCTACTTTTGCTAAAAATTTATACCTTCCTATTGCAACATGTAAAGGTGTCAAATCTTGTACTATACATCATCCACTCTCAAGTGTGTGTTGCCTATTTCATCTATCACCAACAACTCAGATGTTTGCTATTTAGCTTGATTCTACTTTTATCCCTCGGTCATACACCAAAGTTGCCAAACATGAGGGTTGGATTCAAGCTATGGATAGTGAGATGGGTGCTCTTTCTGAGAATTCAACATGGGAGTTGGTGGATCTTCCATAAGGGAAATCTGTTGTGAGCTTTTGTCAGGTTTATACTATTAAACAAAAAGTTGATGGCACTATTGATCGCCTGAAGGCCCGGTTGGTGGCAAAGGGATATACTCAGACACATGGTGTGGATTTCTTTGAGACTTGTTCACCAGTTGCTTGCTCAATTCTGTGTGGATTCTCATTTCTGTTTCTACTCACTATGACTGGCCACTGCTTCAACTAGACGTTAAAATTGCTTTTCTTCATGGTGATCTTCTTGAGGAAGTTTATATGGAGAAACCTCCTAGGTATGATGTTCAGGGGGAGTGAAGAAAGTGTGCAGTTAAACAAACCCTTATATGGCCTGAAGCAGACTCCACGAGCATGGTTTGACAAGTTTAGTGTCTCTCTTATACATTTTGGGTTCAAACGGTCTTTCAGTGATCATTCTTTATTTGTGTATAAATATTCAAATGGCACTATTATTTTGGCAGTTTGTGTAGATGATATTGTCATTACAAGTGATGAATCCACTAGCATTTCTCACCTCAAGGAGCAGCTGCAGACTCAGTTTCAAACAGAAGATATAGGCAATCTTTGATATTTTCTTGGGATTGAAGTTCTACGGTCCAAAAATGGCATAAATCTTTCTCAGAGAAAATATGCTCTGGACCTTGTTGTAGAGATAGGTATGACAGAATGCAAGTTTGTCTCCATGCCTATGGATTATCATACCAAGATATCTATTGTTAAACATACTAATTTTTTTGATACATCAAAGTATAAAAGGGTTGTGGGAAATCTGATTTATTTAGTACTTACATGACCTGATATATCATATGCAGTTGGAGTTGTCAGCCAATTTATGAGTGCTCCCAAAGTGTCACATTGGATGTAAGTCACTTGGATGCTACAATACATTAAAGGATCACTGGGTAAGGGACTTACCTACTTCAGTGGGAAAAGTCCTACACATACTCTATTAAAACTCACTGGATATAGAGATGCAAATTGGGCAGGTGATGTTGGAGATAGATGGTCTACCTCTGGCTACTGTGTGTTTATTGGGTCACACTTGGTGGCTTGGAGAAGCAAGAAGCAAAATGTAGTAGAACGATCTAGCACAGAGGCTGAGTATCGAGTTGTGGCACGTGCTTGTTGTGAATTACAGTGGGCCATGTCTATTCTTTCTGTTGAGACACCAATTTCCCTTTTGTGTGATAATCAAGCAGCAATCAACATTGCCAACAATCATGTATTTCATGAACGTACTAAGCACATTGAATTGGACTACCATTTTGTTTGTGATTTAGTACTCTCCAAGAAGATACAGACTCCTCATGTTCGCACTGGACAACAAGTGGCAGATATCTTCACCAAGCTACTTATATCTTCGAACTTTAATTATATGAATACCAAGTTGGGCATGCATGATGTGTATGCTCCAGCTTGAGGGGGAGTGTTACAAAAATCTTTAATTATCCTTAGCATGAATTGATCTGGCTTCACTAATTGAATGAGAAGGTTTTGCATCTTTATCTTGCAAAGAATTTCCTTGAAGAGTTTGCGTTTGTGAAGCAAGCAGGTCTAAAATCTGAATTCATACCCATTACCATTTTCAATTTCAAATGTATGGTGCCACATAATAAAACTCTACATACCCCATGCTATGAAAAAGAAAACTTACCATAGAGTATACTCTGCAGCTTTGTGCCAAATCCAATTTTATTTTTTGCGTAGGCTCCAAGTGATTTGTTATAAGTCGAGTTTTTAGTGAACTTATATTCCAAGATCTTTAGTTCAGTTCCTATAAATTGATTACAGATGATTGGTTTAACATTGTATTACTGTGCATGTCAATTCTAAACTAGACATAATACATGCAATGAATTACTAGAATACACAAATCATAAAAGATCAAAGGAATAAAATAAGAATTTTTTAAATAAAATCTAACCTATATATGATAAGATTAAAGGAGATATCTATATAACTTATGTACAAGTGGACTAATGGGTAGATTGATGCCAATGCAAATGTGAATTTATTCTTTTGTTCCTTTTGAGATATACTAGAAGATGAATAATAACAATAAGGCATTGTGGATGAGGTTGAACGGGGGATTAAGACACCAATCGATCATGAGGAAATTCTCCCAACAATTGAAGATGTATGTTGCGAGGGAGTTCTGCTTGCATTGGGAAATGTATGCAGCTTGTATTGTTAGATTTAATCCATTGAGGATGAAAATTGTTCTCTTGTGATAAAAAAAATTTGACAAAGGAGTTCCTTGTGAGATAGAAAGATCCTAACTTAGTATTTGGATTAGTCCTGTGACTTTTGATGCTGATAGATGTCGACGGGGATAAAGGATCACAGTTGGTAATTCTAGATAAATCCTATTATTTGACATCAGCGACAGAGAAAAGGCTAATTATTGAAGAACAACAACCATTGTTACAACAATTGATGTTAGTGAGCACAATTTGTTGTCCTTCTCATTTTGACCAAAATTCAAAACACAAACCCTATTTATACCTACGTAAGTTTGAAAAATGATAAGGAAGTTGTTTTCTAAATTACAAGAAACCAATCACTAAAATCTTATTCGAGAGCTTCAGTTCCATACTTTTTCATCCAGTTACGGCAAACCAATCAGACCCTGAGAAAACTAAGAACATTCTAACCAAGAAAGATTTTAATTAGGAGTCTTAGTTTAACAATTGGAATATGCAAAATTCTTGCAATAATTACTTGTCACGTCCCGTCCAAAGGGAATGAAAAATTGTTATGAAGGTCCTACTTGTGAACGGATTGTGCAGATTATAAATTGAATCTGCAACTTCTAAGTATACATCCGGTACTGATGAAAAACCAAAAATAGTTGAAGATAGGTATCTTTTATTAAATAACAAACTAAAGCAAATGACAAAAGATAACTTATAGATAGAATATGTTATGAACAAACTTTTCTACTATAGATTGCTCATAGATTTTATACCTCTTCCCAAGCATAACAACAATTCTATCCATTTGTTCCCTGTAATGTGAAAAAATCCAATATATGGAATATTATTTTGCCAAGCATATTTGGCAGCCAGAATTTTTCCTTCTATACCTCTGTCCCCAAAATCATTTAGAACTAGAATACCATCAGCTTTCTGATAAAATAAAATGAACTAAGATTTATATATCCACCATCCCAAGAAATATAAATAAACTGATGTAAATGATCAAATATCAGAAATAAAATCGGTTAAATTTGTTTAAAATCTCCAATTTGAATGTGTGAAGGATTATTCCATCTTGATCTGACATAGGTAAGAATTTGAAAGGCATGTATATTTACCAACCATTATTTTTATTGTAATTAAAATATACATTAGATTTTATGTTCTTATTATAACATATGTAATGTGTGAAAGAGCATAAGTAGGAACAAAACCCACAATGTCATGTAGGGTATACAATGTCCGAGCTCTAGTAGTCCATTTACCCTAAAGAGGAACCTCTCTAAGAGATTTTACTAGACAAAGATAAGATATAGTTTACTGATTTAAGTAAATATTATATGTAGACACTACTAATTTGGCGTAGTGATTACATCTGCACCACAAAAAGGGACATCATGTTGGTGCCTCTCCAAAAGGCATATTTAGTGTGGCTACTTCCACAGTTCAGAGAGACTAATGGCTGCCATACCTAGACATGAATAGATTTAATGGGGATGCAACTTTTCAAATTATGAAAATTATAGGTAGATATATAGCTATTGGAAAAGTAACTCCCAACACCAAGAACTCTAGTAGAATACATCATATATAAGCATAAGCATAACAGATTGAATCACCATCAAGGAGATAGGTAGCCTACCTATCCCCATCAACCCCACTCCCACCTTGAATTATAGTTTAGGATCTTCGCTTCTATTTTATTCTACTTTTCTAGTAAATGGGCTCCTCGTTCAACCTTTGCTTCAACTCCTCTTGGATATTTAGTAGCATTTTCATGTTTTTTAGTAGTAATGACCCATAAGTTTGCCTGCACAACTAATGCCCAAGAAAAATAAATCATTCTAGAATATTAAAATATAATTATAGATTAAGCCATATGCTTATTCAGCAATATGCTGACTCAAACATAAGACGGTGTCATAAATTAGAATTTGGGTGATTCTTCTGATATGGGGAACACAATGTAAGAAAGGCTAATTCTCAACATCTCATGGAGGAATACCATTACCCAAGTAGAGGGGACTCTCTACCAAGAAAAACAAAGCTACATATTTCAAGAGAATTGTAGAGCTTACTAAATGGGAACAAGTTGACAGATTTTCCACATCTGCTTCTCCTAGTGAATTACTTTCTAGATTGAATCCAGGCGTCCTTGACAGCTAGCTCAGTTGGTTAAGCCTACTGTGTGTGAAGCACAGGTTGCGGGATTGAATCACACTAGATCCCGTTGGGACACTATAGGTAGAGACTTAAATAGGGGTGAAAGTCCCCATTATCAGCAATTTCTATCGCTTCAAAGACATCTGATAAAATTGTAATGATATAGAAGATTAGCATGGCCCCTACACAAGGATGTCACGCACAAATCAAGAAATGGTCCAAAATTTTTAGTGGGTTCCACTAGTCAGTTAAACACCATGCTCTACTAAGAGAAAGCTCCAACTCTGTCTAGAAACACCACCATTCTACAAATCTATCGGTGTATCCTAGCTTCATTAGCCATTTCCAACTACATCGGAGAACCCATCTCTACTCACTAGACAACATACTCCCTCATACACCAGCTACAGAGCCACCCTACCATCACTCCCAACAGTGACATACTTCTCTCCTAATATTGCAACAACATTTATAGCTACTCACCATCTCTGCAGCTACAGTAGTTTCACATAGACACAACAACATATAGATCGATCAAACTCACCTAAAAAATAGAGCCACACCTACATTATAAACATTTATTGTGGTGGCTCATCTTCAAATCACCTACCAGATACAAATATTACCATCCATAGTACATTCAAGCGGTGCCACCTTTGCCATTGTAAATCCACCCCACACTGAAATAATGTCTCCAACCATGAGAACAGGAGGTCATATCAGTGCCACCCTGAGCAAGAAGTTATCACTCATAACAAACACACCCATGCATATCAGTCGAGCCTATAAGAATAAGACCGACACTAGCAAAAACCATTCATAGAAACACACTAGCCACATTACCAAAAACCTAAACATGGCACCCAGATTCCCATTCATAAACTACCCACTCGATGAGCTAGAAAACCTCACCAAAGTTTAGCTTCCCAAAGAATTGAAGTACCTCTAGTTCGACATACCACCAGGGAAAAATAAGGTGCAAATGGGGAACATGGTGTTCGAGATAATCATCAACTATGACAACAAATCCAACATGCACATAGTAGAAGGTTGGGCGGATATGATCCCAACACTCAAACTCAAAAGAGAATGGACGGTCTTCCTTCGTCTGATAGCTGACCGGACCCTAATGGCATGGGTAACAGACTTCTATAACAAAACTCTAGTGGAACTGAACTCACTGTTCAAGATGTCGAAAGACACTGAATCCATGGATATAGACTATGCATATCAACTCTTCATCAATGAGGAGGATACTTCTACATAAGAGATGTGTTGCAACTCTATAGCAGAAAGGTAGGTAACTACAACAACAGTCTCTATATCCCTATCATCTCACCTCAAAACCAAAACCTACTCAACCCAAGCCCATTTTATGAACAACCTGAACATACAAAAAAATTATGATTCAAAATTTCCTCCACTATAAAAGGTATTTGTGACATATCTTGGCATAGCATCATTTGAGTAGGATCATAATACAAAGTCATGGACCCTAGTCACCTTTACATGAAAACCCCAGTTTCAGGCACTAAGATTCAGCAGATGCAATCACAGAGGATATTCTAAGTCCTGATGCAAAACTCTCCCTCGATGCTTCATATGCAACCAGTTAGGACATCTTTCCTACATGTGCCCTCACAATATATGCCCTTCCCAAGGATATCGCAGCCCACTTTACTCGAAAAAATGCACTTTACATGCAAAATATGTGATTATCGATAGATCTCATCATTCCACAGGTTTTGTCAAATCTATAAAGTATCCAAAACCCTCTAAGCTCTCGATTGTAAATCCTAATCCTTTATCATGTATTTACATCTCAGAACAAGATGTATCATCACCTCCTCCTACACGTGAACCTTCTAAACTTGTGCACTCTGACTTCCCCCCATGCGAACCTCATGTTTTGCCCACTATATATCCTACACCCTCGATAAGTGTACCATTACAACCATCCAACCACACCAAACCCCCTACAACACATCTCCCTTCCCTATGGCTCCAACCATTCACCTAGAACAAGAATTCCCCATTGACCTACCTACTAACTCCATGCGTCAATTGTAAGTGTTCACATGTCATAGCATTCTGGTATCCGTCACCAACAACATTGATAATAACATTATCAATTTCCTTGATGTCATCTGATCCACTACTCTTCTTCTCTTGGGATATACTGTCCTAAAACCTAAGATCATGTCACCTTCACCACTTCTTTACTATGTTCCTAAAGGAACAAAACTTGATCACCTTTTTGGGAAAGTCATGACCATCCCTTGTGATACTAGATTTTTTCAAGCTAATATTACCAAATGGACACCTAAACAAGGGTCCTCTCTAACTGGCTATGGTGGATTGGGATGGGTCACCATTTCTGACCTTCCTCCACATTTATGGGAAGTGGAGGTTTTAAGAGCTATAACACATTCTATTGGGGCCACACTCCAATATTGTCAACCATGACACTCTCCATCCTACTCAATATATCAAGGTTTTATGTGTCTTCTCTGTCAAACAAGCCATCACCCCACCAGCCTCTATTAGAATCATCCTTGGAGAAAATATCTATAAAATCAAACTCACTGCGGAGCACTGCGGTTTCCACCACTTTCTCTAACATTGTGAATCATCCCCCATCTTGGTTCTGCCCGGACAACTCCAAAAAAACTTATACAACGACGCGTAAGCCAAATGAGAGAAATATAGTATGGGACAGGAAAAATACTACAACCTGTTCACAGACTGACACAAACCAATCTAGCCAAAATAAGAGACCTAGGACATCTTCACCATCTGTGGACAACAACAACCATGCACCTTGACAACTAAACTAATAAGAAAAACAATAGATAAGACAATGCATAATAAGGTATAACGCAAAGCACTACAAAAATGTTAGCAAAGACATTACTACGTATATTTATATTTGTTATATATATGCTTCATACATCATAACTTCACCTAAATCAAGTCTAACATGACCTAAACAATACCTAATTGGTCCTAATTTGACCTAACTTCATCTAAAATACACCTAACTCTTTCTAGTTTACCCTAATTTGGCATAACATGACCTAATCAAACCAAATAATCTGCCTAGTTTGTGATGTATTGACCTAAACAACACCTAATATGGCTACGTCAGATCCAATTTCTCCAAATAAAAACCTAGCAACCTCAAATCAGACATGTTTTCCCAAATCAAATATTGTTTGTCGAAAATAAAATCTATTTCAACCCTAAATTGACTCAATTTGGTCTCATCTAGACAAATTGAGACTTAATTCATGCTATTTTGGGCATCAAGTTGCTTAATTTAGGCCTACAAGATCTTAAGCACCCAAGGACATTGGCGCCTAGTTTAGGCCCACTGCACAATGCCTAATGCCACTAGGTGTACGTAGGCAAACACCTTGACAACTATGGTCTTGTCCTAAACTTTGATTGGATGCTAACGAAGTCGTTCCATGTCTCATTGAACCCCTTTCCAAATATCTTATTGGTGATCCCTTCATCTTCATCTTTGCAAACTGTCAAGAAATGGAGGGCAAGAAACTTTATTAATGAATAAAGCATGGTACACAACAAGAGTGTAGGATTTTTGTTGCAATCCACTACTACTAACTCCCCAATATGGAACTAAACATAACTCTGTATAAGAAAAGCCTCTCTAACACTCCCCCTCATGCTGGAGCATATGCATCAATGACGCCCCAATTGTCCAATAGAGTAGTAAAGGTCTACTTACCAGACGTATAGTGAAGAGATCAACAACATGTTCTTCAAATATGGTGAAGGGAGTATATACAATCTTAGACTAAACTACTACTCTAAAAAAGTGAGAATCAAACTCAATATGTTTGGTTCTTTCATGGAAGACAAGATTGTTTGCATTGAATATAACATCAAACCATCAACATTGTCACGAAACATTAGCATCTGCATTGAAGGGTCAAGTTAATAGAGGAAGGTTTTGATCCACATCATCTAACACGCCGTCTGAGCTATCATTCGATATTCAGTTTTAGCACACATACTGCAATAACTTCTTGCTTCTTAGTATGCCAACTACTAGTTACCTCTAACAAATGTACAAAAACATGCACTCATCTTTGAATCAATTGGATTGTCTGCATAATTAGAATTAGAAGAACCACTAAGATTGCAATGCCTATGGTTGCGGTAAAATATTCTGTCTCAAGGACAAACTTTGAGGTTGCAAGTGACATGATACACAATAGATTAGTGGCACTATTGTCGTTCACCTTGCCAACTGTTGCAGTAATTACAGGTCGAGTGGAGGTCAAATAGACAAGTTTGTAGAATGCTCTTTGAAATTGATGTAGCAAAAAAATGCAAGTGATGAGCCATCATCTCATGGAATATTAGCATCTAATGGAGTATATGTAGGCTTTTCTCCCAGCATGCATGTATCAATTAGAAGATTTAGAAAGTATTTCCTCTAGGATAAACTAACATCATCATAGGTATATGCTATCTCCATTCCCCAAAAAATGAGTTCGTCCAAATCCTTGATAGTGAAATGCTTGCACAAGTGTTGTTAAACAGTTTGAAAATGAAAATAACACCTCTAGAAAGAATATATAGTCAAAAAACACAAGTAAGACTATGGTGTGCAAGTACTCTACTGACAAAAGAGTCAATGATCTATTTGAGTGAAGAAAACTTGTCATAAAATTAGCTGGCCTAGGTTTTCAAATCAGGCACGCGGGCTCTATTTGCAACCACATGGAGCTTTTTGTGTGTGAAAAACCTTATGACACTCCCCTTGAGAAAAACATTGACAAAGGTGTTCCATAACAACATCTTCATCCAAATCACCATAAAAGAAGGCATTTTAAAAATCAAGTTCAAAAAGTGGCCAATGAAATTTCACTTCAACATATATCAAGATTTAAATATAGGTTAACCGTACAACTAGGCATAACTTCTCCATATAACTCACACTATAGCTACGTATGTAGCCTTTAGTTACTAAGCATACCTTTAGGTGTTTAATAGTTTTACCGTGATGACATTTCACATAAAAGACCCATCGAAAACCAAATGGTTTGCAATCACTCGGTAAATTGACCAATTTTCAAGTATGACGATCCAATAAGATTCCATAGCATGCACCAGTGTAATGTCTGATCCCACCACCCAAGGCTCTAGTAGAGTTTGGGGAGTGATGATTGGCCCCACAGAACATCACTAGCCTTGACTTTTCACTTTGTCCTCGTGTAAATCTTGAGTTCAATTTTGCGGCAGGTCGCCATCCTAGTACTACTCTAGGCCAAGCACGCTTATCCATAGAGTACCTATTGATACAAATGGTATCAAATGATGTGGCATTGTAGTGTGGTCCATGTATGAGGAAAGGGATATCAGCTGAGGTAAGATGGAGCATCCTTTGGGTTGGTATCCATGAACATGATTTGGATGTGTATGGGCCATTTTGGGTATGTGTTGCAATCATGATTCCATAAAATTGAGCCTTGATGAGGACTTCAAATATAAGTGAGGGAGATTGTAACATACCAAGATTTGAGGCCTTGAACGAAATGATCTTAAAAGAAATGATTGGTCTACAATACCACCAAGATGTGTCTCATTTTCAGAATCCCAATAATAGGTACTATGTAGTTAAGCATGCTCGACAAGTAGTATATGATGGGTGGTCTTTTGGGAAGTTAAGCCTAGGTTGCACATGAGTGAGGACAACGTGCAGTATGGTCTGTAGGGCCAGTCATCATTCTCAAAACTCTACTAGAGCCTTAGGTAGTGGGCTCAGGCATTTACACCCAGTCACTATGTAATAATGCCTTGAAAAGTGGTTGTGGAATTGAAACGATAGAGAGAGCAATAGTAAATCCAAAAAAATGAACTAAAATTACCAAGAAAACGATATTGTGTAATGTTATAAGAAGTAGACATATGATGGCCCTTTTGTTTAGCAATGTAATTATATAAATCAAGAGATGCAAAGGATCAGTCTTTACCTGACTCTTAAGGTCTGGACCTTCAGGAAAATTAAACGATGCAGAAGGGATGTAGTGAAGGTGGACTCCATCGATGTTGGTACACCTAAAGCGGTTTCTCTAGCACAATCTTTAATGACGAAGTGATGAGCAAAGACAAATTTAGTAGAGACAAAGCCTGAATATCACTGGAAAAGATGTGCTACTTCATAATGTGTGTTGGGGGAGCATCAAGGATCATTGGGTCTACTTCCCATACAAATGCCTACAGAGGTACTCATTCAACCAATAGCATAGCCTCAGGAGGCAACCATCCAGGAGATGGGTGTAATATAGTGGGTTTGAATACCAATGGATGTTGATTCAGGATGCAAGCTTACAAATACATCCCCTTGGATAATGGTGGGATCCTCTAACTAAGCCAACTTTAATTTTTGTAGTTACATCAAATTCTAGCTCTAGACCCACAAAGGCCTCCTCCAAATAATGATCACAATATGCACAATGATATATACCACAAGGCTACCATTGTCTACATTGATTATGACATCATAAACAAAGAGTCAAGAGAGGTTGAACTGTAAAGGGGGAATGAAATAGAAAAGAGCAAAAAGAAGGAAAGGCCAAAGTATAAACCCTACTAGAGATATAATTAAAAACACAACTAATGACAAAAGAAAATGGTTTATATTATTTAAGTGTGCAAAACAAGATGACTAGAGGAAAAGCCAATGTGAATAACTAAAACCACATGGCTCTATGAAAATTCAAATTACTGGGAAATATAACACAACATGGATAAAGCAAATGAAAGAAAAAAAGTATGAGCATTAGATTGTTAGCATCTACATTCATAACAAAAAAAGTATGAGCATTAGATTGTCAGCATCTACATTCATAAGTACGCAGATGTAGTATTTGTGCTAAATTGGCTCCCCACAATTGTGGAAGACTCGACTCTATCAAGTCAGTAGAGAGGTACATGTGTGAAAATATTTACATCAATGCGGAAAATTTCATCTACGGTGATCCATGTGGCGTTAGTAGGTGAGAAATCATGCCATCCAACTAGGAAGTGTTACATAGTGCCCTAGTCCTCAAGAACTATGTGAAGGTTCTCAGGCAATTGATGAGGAAGTTGAAGGAGAGGAGGTTGAGCTACTAAAGGCAATGAGCCATTGGAATGACCTAATGAAGCTCCAAAAGGTGGTGGCAGGGGCTCCAACATACCATGACATGGGAATAGATCTTCCACATTGAATATGACTGAAGCTCCAATCTGCTGTAGAATCAATACATATACATTGGGTCCTTACATGTTGATTATTTTTAAGGGTCTTGATGTTCTAGCTTGAAGTTTATTAGAAGAATTTTTAGGTTAGTGTTAACAGATGGCGCGTACTCAGCTAGTAGCACATAGTCTCCCACTTTGAATTCTAGGAACTCACGGTGTGCATCTATAAAAATCTTGTTGTTTAGATAAGAAAATGTAAGTTTTTGACAAATCTTAGAATGTAAATCATGAGTGTTGGGAAAAAAGTTCTATGGTGAAGAAGGGTTAGGCATGGTATTAACAGTGTGGGAAGGTTAGGCATGGGTAGGTTGGGAAGCAGTCAATAATTTGACGAGGTTTGTAACCATGGACAACTTCAAAGAGACTCATCCCATTGGACCTATTCACATAACTATTACAAGAAAATTCAAAATTCAATTAAAGAAAGTCTCAATTTCTCTAAAGACAATGCACATGCATCTCAAAAGTTCATTGAAACTCTTGTTGGCCACCTTAGTTTGACTGCCAGTCTAAGGATGGATGGCCAAATAAAACTTTAGTTGGGTGCAAAGATTTCTATGATTCTTCTAAAAATGTTGACAACTTTCCAATTGTGGTTAAGCACTGTGGTGGTGGGGAGGCCGTGTGTAGCTTAACTTACTCATCAAATAAAAGATAGAAACATGCCAACATCATATTTCTTATTACACGGGATGAAATGAACCATCTTGGAAAAGTGGTCAATAATTTGTGTCTACGACAAATGTGGGAAGGCCAAGAATGAAATGCATATAAAATATTTCTAAGACTTATAGGGATTGGCAAGGGGAGTGTATAGTTATGTATTTTGCCTTTTGTCTTTGGCCAATCAACATGTACTATGTTGAAAAACAAAATACTCAAAGTATACAAAAGGCCAATAAAATATGTCAATTATAAGAGTAGTATACTATGCTGAAAAACCATACACTCAACATCATGGTATATAAAAGGTCAATAAAATTTGTCAGTCGCAATAACACTGACCTTATTCCTATCAAAATTACTAGCTAGCACAATGGCATGTAATTCACAAAAAATAAAGTTGTAAAGAGCATATTAGGAATACATAGCTTGGTAATACGAAAGAGGAATCCTTACCGAAGCACAAAATCATAAGAACAAGTAGAGGATTTCTCAAAAAACCCTGAGTAGATCACTCTAAAGTCAATGTAAAAGTAAACTAATCCTTTAGGCGGTAGATTTTGACAACTTCAACATTCATAGAGAAAAGAACGGTCGAACAACAACTCTAAGCTTTGGCATATTTGATCTCAACACCCAAAGATTTTTTAGAACAAAGGTATATCCCAAAAGAAACTCACACCACTTAGTGCACTTCTACTCAAGCTCTTTAGGAAGTTTAGGAAGCACATAGCTTGATTAGTAGACCAAAGTCAAGGCAAGAAGCAAATTGATTCTTCAAGCAGTCAAATATGACAACTTCAACATTCATAGAGCGAAGTGTGGTCACACAACAACTGAAAAAACTGGTCTCCTTGTTCTCAATACCCAAACAATGTTTGAGAATAAAGGTGCATCCCTAAGAAACTCACACCACTTAGTGTGACATACACTCAAGATCTCTTGGGATTTCATGAAGTGCAGAGCTTGATCATCAAACTATAGAATGCATTCTGGTATAATAGATAGGACAATTATGTAACTAAATGACAATGTAGAGTTACTTTACATAAGAGGAATATTTCCACTTAGCATCATAGAGTTTCTCATTGAATAAGGTTGTTAATATGTATGTAGATGGACCTACTTGTAAGTGTGAGAAAAGTTCAAGAGAGTATGTGTAAAAAATGTACAATCTCCTGTATATAAATATACCAAAACCCCACCTGTGAGAAGTGTCAAGTGTTCTCTCACACTGATTCCATAGTCATAATATGGTATTAGAGCACATGTGCTAGAAGCCCTAGAAATTGTCTTGGAGCTGGTCGTCAATGCTTCTCAACCCCAGGGTTTCTTGGTTTGTCCATCGTGAACAATTTTCCAGCCCTTTTCCATCATTTATGGTCGGTTGGTATAGTGTGCACTATAGCAACATCAACCAAACAAGTGAAAGGGACATGTGTTTGAGTGGTAGTCTTCAAGTTTGGCTTCCTCTCATTCTTTCTCTACATCCCCAACGACCTTCTTGAAGGAAGAAAGAAGGATTTCGAACTCCATACATGCCATCATTAGGCTCTTTTTTGGTGTACATCACAGTATTCATTGTCTACCACCAATAGGGAGACTTTTCTGTCTTGTTTTTAGGCCTAGGTGGGACACCCATATCCCAAGGAGGTTCCCGCAAAGCAAGAAAGCAATTGTGCCTTGAAGAGGTAACTGTGTCTTCCACAATCAGGTCTTATTGGACATGGGCTATTGTAGAAAAACCCATTACCTTTACGTAAAGTGTCTTTTGCCCTTGGAATTTCACTGTGAATTTTTTTGGGAATTTTTTCTCTACTATCCCGCAATGATTTCTATTGTCTAGAAAGCCAGATATCACCTTTTAATTTGTTTTCATGGCTGGAAAAAGGAGACATCAGTGCAACATGGCACTTTCACTGTTCAGAATTAGATAAACTTAACGAGAAAAACTATAATCAATGAGATCTGGATTAAGGCTCAAGGACGCATAAAACATCTGAATTTTGAACCACCAAAAGATCATAATGTGTTGGAGCAATAGGAACAACATGATGTGAATATACTGAGCATGTTGTGGAATAACATAGAGTCTCATATAGTAGATATGACAAACCTTCAAGACGTGCAAGGCACTATCGGATGATCTTAAACTTTTGTATTCAAATAAATTTTCTTACATGTAAAATATGATGGTAGAGCTATATGGGTTGCAACATGGAGATAACTCACACAAAATTTTGTGAACTGACTCGCTCGACTAATGATTTGCAAAATCTTCTTCCTCAGAGATATTTAGAAGAAGCAGCAATAGCGTGATCAGATGACAGTGATTGAGTTCTTGGTTGGAGTTCACCGTGATTACAAGGGTGTTTGTTGTCAAATTTTTGTCTAAAATGAGCTTGCTTATTTATTTGACACCTACTCCATAGAGTCACATGCTTTCTAGGAGGCTTCAAGGAGAAGGAGAGTCATCAGGCGTCCTTGTCTAAAAAGTACTCAGTTCATGCGCCTTTGTGCTTCTCAACAGGCTACATCCTCAGTTGCTTCTCTTGTCTTGAGATATGGTCCATCACCTTGCATCTCTCAAACAACCATTGCACCATCGTCCAAGTCAAATTGAGTTCCTGATTCAATTGCAGATGATCACATCATAGGGGTACCTAAGTTGTTCACCACTTATACCTACAAACCCAACCTACCAGGTGTTACCATTGTAGATGGTTTCATTGCCTCTATTAAGGGAACTTGGATAGCTTCATTTGGTCCACATACATCTCTTCCACCCACTTTATCCACCCCTCACTTTCCTTTCAATTTGTTACATATTAACAAATATACTCATCTTTTCAAGCCTCTATCACTTTCGTACATCAAAGACAATGAAGATGGTTGGTGAAGGATAACCTGGTTGGACTTTACTACTTGTAGAGGTCACCTAAAACATGTGTCATTGCTTCTCCTATGGTGGTGCATAGTCAGTCATCTTGGTCATGCGGCCATAGAAAAGCTCAAGTTTTTTGGTCCAAGGTTTGTCCAACCTGGAGGGTTGCATTGTGAATCATATCGATTGGAAAACACACAAGGTTTATCTTTAGGTCTATAGAGAGTCAAGAACAAAGTTTGTTTTTTGAGTTGGTACATCCTCATGTATGGGGTCCGAGTCGTGTTACTTGAAAACTTGGTTATAGATATTTTGCTATTTTGTGAATGATTACTCTTATGCTACATGGCTTTATTTAATGAAAGAACTCTTGTCTGTGTTTGAATCCTTTTGTATAGAAGTGAAAACTCAGTTTAAAAATAAAATGTGCATCCTTCATTCTCAAAATGCTAGAAAATATTTTAGCCATGATTTTACCAATTTCACATCAAATAATGGCATCATTCACCAGTCCTCTTAACCCCGCACTCTATAACAAAATGGAGAGGCCAAATGGAAGATTTGCCATATAATTATGACTACTCACACTATTCTCCTTCATATGCTTGTTCCCAAAGAATTTAGGGGGAATGCAGTTCTCATTGCCACCTAGCTCATCAATCACATGCCATCATCCATCCTCCAAAACTGGATACATGTTCAGATCCTTCATCCTCAATCCATTATACCATGTTCCACCCAGTGTACTTGTTTTGTTCCTTGGTCCAGGTGTAGACAAGTTGAGTCCAAAGTCTATCGTGTGTTTTCTTAGGTTACTCTCATATCCAAGTGGGTATTAAGTCCTAACAGTCCTACCTTCCATCACTTCTTTGTGTCTCTGTATGTCACCTTTTTGAAGACATGTCATTCCTACAAAGACAGTTCTTCAATGACACCTATAGCCATGGAGCAGGTCTTGCCCCTTCCTGTTATGGTTTACTCTTCTATTTCTAGGTTCACTCATGTCTACACTCATTGAATAGGTGAAAACACTCTGGTTTAGGTACAAATGCAGGTGTAATAGAGGCTCATGCCATTTCAGCTCCTTCTCCAAATGCTTCCTTGTCAAAAGTTGAGGTAGAAACATATCCTTCTCCACCATTACACCAGAATCTTCATATTGCATTAACGAAATGTGTCAGATCCTACACTCTTAAAAATATTCAACACCCCATTTCTAACTTTATTTCATATAGCCATCTTTCACCTTCATATTATGCCTTTATTTCTTCTATTTATTATGTCTCTACACCTCCATTTGTTTCAGTTGCACTTGATCACCTGGTTGGTGTCATGCTATGGATGAGGATATTTCAGCTCTTTATCTGAAAAAACATGGTATCTTATTTCATGCCCACATGGATGGGGAGATGCCATCTCTTCACCTAAACTAAACATGTTGTTGGATATCATTGGGGATACACTGTGAAAGTGGGGGAAAATGATTGTGTTGATCGACTCAAGGTAGGTTTAGTTCCCAAAGGGCTACACTCATGTTTATGGAGAGGATTACTCTGAGACCTTCTCTCTTATGGCAAAGATGGCTTCGGTTTGCATTTTCTTATCTCTAACTCCTATTTACTCTTGGCCTCTACACCAACTTAATATCAAAAATGCATTCCTACATGGTAATTTGGATGAGGAGATTTATATGGATGTTCTACTAGAGTTTGTTGCTCAGGTGGAGAAATTAGAAATCTAGTATGTCATCTTCAAAAGTCCCTCTATGGTCTAGAGTAATCACCTCATGCCCGATTTGGCAGATTCAACAGTGGTCTTTCTGAGTTTAGACTCCACATATGTACCATGGATCATTCAGTATCTATAGAAAATAGAGTTTTGGGAGCATTTTCTTGGTGGTATATGTTGATGATATTGTGGGGATGACAAGCATGGCATTGAACTCATATCCATAGTGCATTGGACCTCCCTCATCAATTGTATGGGCTGATATTAAAGCTCTTTATGTAAGGTCAATTTCAAACATAGAAATTGCACAGTGTGAAATAATTTTTCGGGATTGAAGTTGCTAATTCAAAGTCTCAGATTGTAATTTCATAGAGGAAGTATGTCATAGATCTTCTAACTAAGGCAAGGATGCTTGGGGCTAGACCTGTTGATACTCCAATGAATCCTAAAGTTAGAATCCATGGAGTAGGGGAGTTACTTGATGATCCTTGAAGGTACAAGTAGCTTGTTAAGAAGTCAATGTCACTCGGCCTGATGTTGCCTTGCCACTAGTGTTGTTCGTTAGTACATAGATAAGCCATGAATAGGTCATATGAAGGTTGATAACACATTCTAAGGGATCTCAAGAAGTCTCCGGTTAAGGGACTTCTATTTTAAAATCATGGACATAATAAAGGTAATGGGATGACCTTCTTGACTCAACACACCACTGATTCCAAAACCTGAAAAACCACACAACACCTCAAAAGGAAGAGAAAAATCAAGATGGTTTAGACCATGTTCTTTTGACAAATTTGTTTTTATTTCACCAAAGGCTTGTAGAGCAGGTGCAGTTCAAGTCAATTTGTCATGTTTGAGGAGTTTGGCTAGTGGAGTCATAATTTTGTCAAAACTTAAAATAAAGAAAAATGGAAGGTGACTAGACCATGGAAACTACAAGGCTCAAAAGTAGTCTTGGGCTCTGGCCACATTGTAGGACTCTAACTTCCTCAGGGTCAGCAACATCATCAATGACAAAAATGATGAAACCTCAGAAGATGACTTTGTTTTAAAGGAAGGAACATTCAAGTTAATGATATTTTTGGATGAAGTGTTTTAAAAACAAGACAGAAATGTGCAATATGTTATTCCTTTCTCTTTTTTTTTGATTGCCGGGGGAGAGGTTAGTGTATATAAATATACAAGCTTCCTGATTTTAGAAGACAAGTTGATGAGTTTTCTTATAAATCATGTTTTAATATGCCACCAGTGAAGGCATATTCCTCCCAATTTTAGTTGTTTTCTTAGTCTACTTTGTATTTAGTTCTCTTAGTTTTTACTAGAAATGACTTCTTTCTGCTCTATTTAGGCTTTATGTTAATTTGTAAGATTTTGATACTTTTCTCAATTCCTCTTACAGATATCAAGTCTTGAATATGTGCAACATTGAGGTATTGGGAGTCTTACTGTCCTTCAGTGGGCTGGAGTCAAGAGGATGATGCTTCTCGTAGGGTGCAGGGAAGCGCCCTAGATTGAAAAATGGATTTTGAACATTTCTCGAAGAAGATTGGTCAATATTTTTGTGTCTAAGGCCATAATCGACATGATGATCGACCTACATATCAATCTTCAAAAACCATCATCTATCGAGCTGAGGGGCTCGACCTTTCTAGTCGATCAAGACCTATCAACCAAGTCGATGGAACTGTGGAAACATTCAAATAACATCGACTGAGCTCCACTAATTAACCTTCCAATCGACCTTCACCTTGAACACCAAGCAATTGACCTTAACCTATCAACCTCCGTTGGTTGCTTAGCCACCAAGAATTGATCTCCATCATCCATGTGGTGCCACATGGTGCGAATCTAGCCAGTGACACCCAGGTATGGAGGCCTATAAATACCCATCATACAACCATAGAAAAAGCTATCTCGGATCATGCACTAGTCAAGTAGTACTTTGTTTCTCCATTAGAGAACAAGTGATTAGCCTACTATTAGTGAGAGAAATCGACCTCTCTAGCGAGATAGGTCAACCTCTCGAGGTTATAGAGCCATCTATTGCCCTGCTACTTCCAAGAGCTATCGACCTCTCCACAAAAAGAGTGATCGGCCTCTAGGTCGATAGCAGCAATTGATCGACTTGTCCATTAGCAACTCAATAGCCATCGACCTTCAGTGGATCGACCTTTGCAAGTTCAAGGCTAGTCACCATTTCCTTCCTTGTTATATCAGGTGCAATTGTTTAAAGAAGAATATGCTTAGTTGATGCACCTTCCTTCTTGATAGCAAGCTATGTATTTTGTCTCAATTGAACAAAGGTCCAATTCCTCAGCAAACATTTCACAGGCATCAACATCCAAGTTAGACATGGTCCTTGGTTCTAGTGCAACTGATCACATCAACAAGTTACCTAAGATGTTCACCATATATACCCATAAGCCCAACCTTATAGGTGCCACCCTTGTAGATAGATTTATTGCCTCTGTTTCATTACACTATAATAGTGTTGCTGGCTCTACATATAATTCTTTTTTTTACCTTGATCCTTCCTTGATTTCCATTTCATTTGTTATCAATTAGCAAATTAACTTATTGTCTTTAGAACTTGAAGATGGTGAATGTGTGGCATAGGATATGAATTGATTGGACTCTGCTACTTGTGAAAACTTTCCATAATTGATGTCATTTTGTCTCCTTTATAGGTTCATAGTCGTCTTTTTTTTATTAAAGCCAGGAGGTACTCTTATTCATCCCACCCTCCTCGTGTGGGAAAAATCATCAAGAAATAATAGCTCTTGCTTATAAAATGTAGGTATACTCCCATCCAACATCACCCAAACTCTTTTTTTTTAGGAAAGGTAAATTCATATATTGATGGCACATCAAGCAAGCAAACCCTGCTTATGTGAAAAACTTACAGAATGTTTGGATAAGCACCAAAGTTAAAAACTGGAAAAAAGTGAGCAGATGAAAGCAAAGTTCTGATAATAAGGGGGAGGCACCCCATAACAATCCTCTAGATGTTATGAAAATGATGAACCCAAGTTTGATGATAAAGTCCTTTGCCTGGAAGAGGAATCATAGTTGTTGCTGAACCAAACTGACCCCCGTCTCATCATCAACCATGGCTTTGAGATCACATAGAAAAGCAGCTTCAGAATCACCTTCCTCAGAGTCATCCTGACCATCATCTGCTAGGTTACCTGCATTTTGTTAGGATGTAAAGATCGACATCTATTTGAGATATAATGTTTTTGGCCAAGTTTTTCTTGTTGTTGAAAATTCTGTTGTTTCTTTCTTTCCAAAGATTCCAACTGATTGTAGTGAATAGATCATTGCTTTTGGAATTCTTGTAAAGTCTATTTGGTGTTGTTTGTAAGGGAAAAGTGGCTTCCTTGAGGTCAGGAAGACATCTTCTTATAAAATGTGAGAATATATTTTTGGAAAAAATGCACTTAAAGAAGATGTGGTCAACCGAGTCGCTGTTTTTTTTACAAAGCGCACATCTAAATGGGCCAATGAAACCCTTCTTGGTGATGTTTTCTCCTGAGAGGAGCTTGTTGTGGAGTAGAAGCCAAAGGAATGTTTTATATTTTTGAGGCCATTTCTATTTCCATATCTTTGATGATGATGGGGAAAGACCTCTGTAGGAGAGGAAGGTGTAGGCAAGTTTAACTGAATATTTTCTACCCCATTTCCAAGTGATAGTATTTGAGGTGTTATTTTCTATGGAGAGAGTTAGGTGTCTGAATTCATTTTGACTGATCTGAGAAAGAATACATCTTTTAAGGGAATTCGATCTATTGCTGGTGATGAGTGGTAGAGCTTTGTCAATTTTTATGTTGAGGAGTTTATTTGGGATATTCCAATTTGGTCTGAGATTTATGATAGAGTTGTTATCAAACCATGGATCGAACCAAAAGGAGATGTTTTTGTGTGAGTGAGGTGGAGTGTTTAAGATTTGTGTTATCATATGGATGTTTTTATTGATGAATTTCCAAAGTGGGGAGGCTGTTTTCTGAGGGGTTTGGTGCCAGGGAGGGGAGACTTGATAATATTTGTAGTTGATGAGATTTGTCCAGATTTTTTGCTTGTTTTGAAGCAGACTGTCAATGATTTTGGCAATTAGGCAGAGAGAGTGTGTTTCAATGTTGATGATTCCCCAACCACCTTGGTCAAGAGGAGCTTGTATGGTTTTCCAATTTACGAGATGGTAATGTTTCCCTGGTTTATCCAGTTTGTGGAAGTTGTTCCACAGAAAGTTTCTCCTGGTTTTATCTAAAATGGATTTTGTTTTTTAGGGAAGGGGAATGCAGCTCAAGAAGTGGGTTGTAATTGGAGTGATGACACTATTTAAAAGGGTAAGCCTACCCAAAAGGTTTAGGAAGTTGTTTGTCCAGTTTGTGAGTTTCATGTTTATTTTTGATATGATGGGAGTCCATATAGAATTTGTAATGTTATAAGGAGTGATGGGTAGTCCCAGATAATGGACAGGGAATTCTTCAGTCTTGCATTTTAGGAGGTTTCTAAAGTGCTCCAAAGTCGATTGATTTATGTTAACCCCAAAGATGGATGATTTCTGAATATTTATTTTAAGCCCAGAGATATATGAGAAGATACCAATGATTCTAAAGACATTTTGAAGGGAGGGCTCATCTGGGGAGGAGAAGATAATGGTATCATCTGCAAATTGAATGATATTCTCCTTACAATCATTTGGAGAGGAGATAAGACCATTTTGTTTGCCCAGCTGCATCATGCGGGAGAGGATAGTGGTCAGGATGATGAAAAGATAAGGAGAGAGAGGGTCCCCTTGTCTAAGTCCATTTGAGTTATGGAAATAACCAAAAGGAACACCATTTATGATAGTGGAGAAATGGTTTGTTGAAATACAAGCATGGATCCAAGAAACCCATATGTCAGGGAAACCAAAACCCTTAAGATTTTTTAAAAGGCATTGCCAATTGACAAAGTCAAAGGCTTTTTCAAAGTCTAGCTTGATGGCTAGAAGGGGGGATTTATTTTTGTGGCAAAGGTGAATCGTTTCATTTACCATCAAGAATGCATCTTGAATACTTCTGTTTTTTAGGAAGGCAGATTGATTTAGAGGGATGATGTCTTCCAAGTGTGGCTTAATCCTGTTAGCCAGAGTTTTAGCGATGATTTTGTATGAGGTATTTATGAGGCTGATGGGACGGAAGTGAGAAATGTTTTCAGGTTGGCTATTTTTTTTATCAAGGTGATGAAAGTTTTATTTATGAATTTGATGATATTATGTGGATTTGAACTAGCATGGAAAGTAGACAGGAAGGTTGTGAAATCATTTTTATAGTGGTTCCAATTAGCCAAGTAGAACTCCACATTTAGTCCATCTGGTCCGGGAGATTTATTTTTACCAAGGTCAGAGATGGCATTTTGTAATTCTTCAAGGGAGAAGGGTTTGATGAGTTCATGAGGATTTTTTATATTGTTTTGACAAATTGTGTTCCATGCTAAGTTATTTAGACAAATGGGATTGTGGTTGTTATTGAAGATATTTTTAAAATGGTTTTTTATGTGTGTTATGATGGATTGTTTATGGGATGTGAGTCTACCGTTTATTGTTAGATGAGTTATGAATTATTTCGAAAATTTTGGTTACAAATTTTGTGAAAGAATTTTGTGTTTTTATCTCCTTCTTTAGCCTAAGTAATTTTCACTCTTTGCCTCCATCTTGTATCAATACAATTGTTGATGTGGTCAAGTTCAGCTTTGATGGTGAGGATAAGGGCAGGGTCAGCATTATGGTCCTTTTCCACAAAGAGGAGCTGATCTTCTAGATTTTTTTGAAGTTCGAATAAGTTCATAGGGTTTTGAAGTTTCCAATTTTTTATGTGAGTTTTGATCTTTTTTGTATTGTTTTGAATATTAAGACCAATGTTTGCTGTTTGTGAGTCGGCTAGAGTCCAGGCTTCTAGGTAGGATCTGGAAAAGTTGTCTATGGAGAGCCAACTTTTTTCAAATTTAAAAGGTCGAGTACCCCACGAGGAAGAAGATGTATCAAGGATTAGAGGGAAGTGGTCAGAAATGGTTCTATGGGAGATATGGACAGATGAGAGAGGGTGTTTTTCTTCCCAAAGGTTTGTACAAATGAAATGGTCAAGCCTGGAAAAATTTTGGTTTCTAGACCAGGTGTACAAGGCGTTTGAGGGTATGATGTCGATCAGGGAGTGGTTTGTAAGCATCTGACAGAATTTTTTATCAGCTAATGACATCGATTGAGTGGAGGGATTTGAATTGTGCCTATCTGAGATTTGGGTGATCAGATTAAAATCACCACCCAAGACCTAGGGAGATGTGTGGAGATTTGTAATGAGGTGGTTTAGTTCCTCGAGGAAGAGGGATTTGTTGTAACCAGGTTCCCCATAGACACCAGAGAAAGACCAGAGATATCCATTGGATAGGTTTTTGAATTCAATGGTTATGGAGAAGTTAAGGATGGAAGTGTTTTGTGGAACTAGAGTCTGGTTGTTAAACCCAACAATGATGCCTCCTTTAAAACCCTCAGGAGGAAGTTGGATCCAGTTTGTGATTCTATTACCTCCAATAGTTTTGAGGGCAAAGGGGGTTAGAAAGGTTTTTGTTTCTTGGATGGTAATAAGATCGATATAGTTTTTATAAATGTGAGAGCGTATTTTTTCCTTATATGGAGATTTGCAGCTCCACAAATATTCCAAGATGAAATTTTCATAATGAAAAAAGGAAAGATGAGAGCAAAAAGGCTAATTGATAGTCGTTGTTTGGTGCTAGCAATATTAAGCCCTTTTTTTCATCCCATAAAGGTTTCTAGGTTATTTAGAACACTGTGAGCATCCACATCATCTTCGAGTTGAAAACCTATCTTATTTGCGAAAGAAGTGAAGCTATTTATGTCTGACCAAGAGGCTAAATCCTCTATAGAATCTAAGTCCTTATATTTATCTTGATAAGAAGGAGTAGAAGATAAAGAAGTTGCAGAGGAAACATTACTAAATGAGCGGGAGGAGGAAAGCGGAAGAGTACCTTTCTTTACTCTATTGATGATGATAGAACCTTTTGGGTCTTTGTGGTTTGGCTGCAAGATCTTCTGGAGGTAGCTGGAGGTGAGCTTTTATTGAGGGCTCTTCTGCTACGGACTCTGTAGAGAATTATCATCCTTGAGCTGAGGTGAGCTTTGGTTCAAAGTTGTTTGGGGATTTTTGTTTGGCGAAGGGCAGCTTTCCTTAGTAGAGGAAGGGGATGGGTAAGTGGAGCTTCTAGGTTTGAAATTGTTACCCTGGAGAGGAGGATCAGGTATTCTTGTTCTTTTTTTGCTTTGTAGGGGATAAGAGTTTTCAGTGTTGTATGGGGTTTTCCGGATCCAAACATGGTTTCGATCATTTGAAGCCTTGGAATGTAAGGTGGATAATGTTTCTTTAATTGGACTAAACCAGGATGGTGGGTGTGTGGAGAGGTCAGAAAAGGCAGTGATGTTTATGGTAGGATGTTCAGCTGAAAGTTTTAAATGATAGATGGACTCACCAATTCTTATATTGATGGATGGAGGTAGAGAAATGGCAGCTTTGACAGAGAAAAGACAGTAGGCTTTGATATACTAAGATGGGTGTAGGGTTTCGGGGCCGATATATTGTAGAGTAGCCCCGATAGAGTGTGTGATGCCTCTAAAGATCTCAATCTCCCAAAGATGAGGTGGGAGATTTAAAATGGAAACCCAGTCGGAGCCACCAGCCGGGGTAGGGAAAGATCCAAAATTGGCAGACCATTTTGATAGTCTAGCCATGATGAAGCTTGATCCACATGGTATGGTGAGAACTTGGTTGAAAAGGTGGTTTATCTTTGTACCTTCTTGGACGGTATAGATGAGTTGGGTGGGAGAGAAGGTTTTTGGTTTGAGGATGGTGTGACCAGGTAGGAGGAGAGCTAAAGCGCGGGTAATGTCTAGGACGTTTATAGGGTTGTTGTCTAGGTTATTTTCAACAGAAACAAGAAAACTTCTGAGGGTGAAGACCTTAAGCAATCGCATTGAGTTGGCTGGGAGGTCAAGGGAGATCGCATATTCCAGGTGATCAGGGACCTTCATGTTGGGTGAGGTAGAAAGATAGTTTAAACTGTGAGTTTGTGAAGGGGTTTGAGGAGTAGGGCTTTTGGATTGTGGTTTGTGCTTTGAGGCATATGGGTTTTTTGGCTTGTGGAAGGGTTTAGATATAGGTGGTGTCCAAGGGCTTGTGTTCGGACGGCATGGAGGGGTATTGTTTGCATGTTCTGGCGGGAGGTTTGTGAGGCATGCAAAGGCATTTTTTGAATGATAATGATGATGAGGGGGATGTGCGTTGTACCAGAGTTCTGAAAAGGGTTTTTTTGGGACAGCGGAGGTTTTGTGAAAAGGCGAGATTTTGATCGAGCGAGAGTGCATGAAGGAGGAGTGGGGATCTGCATAGTTTGTGTCCCAGCTTGGGAGGAGGCGGGCTTTGCAGAACCTTTTTATGTGCCCTATACGACCGCATACAAAACATAAGCGGCGAGAAAAACATCTGGAAGTTGAGTGGTTGTTCCGGTGGCAAAGGTAACAGTGCAGAGCTCAAAAAGGTCTTTTTGGGGGGAGCGGTGTCCAGTTATGGGCGGTGGGGGCTTTTTCTAGGACATTGTTTATGAGGATGGAAGATTTTGCATGGCCCAGGACAAGGAAAGCAGAGTTTAGGAGAAAAGAGTCTTTAGGGATGATATCCTTTACCAGGGAGGATTGAGGAAGAAGGGTTTTGTATAAAGACGACAGATTGGTCTTATATTTTTTAGCCTTAAAAGATGGGGAGGAGAAAAGCTTATACCTTTCAGCGATAGATCTTTGTTGTTGTTCCAAAGGTGATGTGACTGCATCTTCATCGTCCTCAGAACCTAAAGAGATGGAGATAGGCCAGGATTTTTCTCCCAAGGGGGGTTGGTATTCATCTCGGATGAAGAGTTGATTCGCCGAGTTGGATGATGAGGAATTGTCTTGGTCATGTTTTTTTTATAGGTAGGCAAGCTCTGGAGGAGATTCGTGGACGAAATCGTGCACCCATGAACGAAAGGTGCGATTTTCCAATGGTTGCAAGAAGATCAACCACTCAGGCTTAAGGTTCAGTTCTTCGTGCATGTCACTCCAACCATCCGAAATGAGAAGGAAGGGGGCTTTTTTCCCCAGGTTGTTTTTGTGGGGGATGACCATGTGACCATCACCTGGAAGGATCGGTGACCGATGTTGATCATGCAGGAGCCAGGTGAGATGTCGAACTTATGGTAGATCCAAGCTCGCGGTAGAGGGATGTTTGTAGAATAGGATGGATCTGCGAGGGGGATTTCTATGAAGGAGAAATGGGAGTCCATGTCGACTGGGGGTGGTGGAATTTTTGTGGTGCTGCTAGACACCAAGGGTTTTTGCTTCTTTAGAGCATGGTGGAAGGTTGTTGTCTTGCCAGGTTTATGCATACAAGGTGATTTTATGCATGAAGCGAGGGTGAGCACCCCTCCTGTTCTCATGGTGTTATCTGGTCGTTTTATGGGTCTTTATTACAGGATGTTGAACCAACTGTTGCGCTGATTTGATCTGACTACCAAAGTTGTTCTTGGGAAGGAGTGTTGTAGCCAGTAGAGAGAATAGAATTTTTTGGTTTTTGAAAAATGAGATTTTTTGTAAGGGGGAGATTTGCAGAGCTAGAGGGTAAAAAGTAATGCAATCTCTGAAGGTGTAATGGGTGTAATCAAAGAGATTTCATCTGCATGTACTTAGAAGCCGTTTGTGATACCTGAGGAGGCAAAGGATGATGATAAACTCAGAATTTATTGCAACTAGATGTGAATAAACCTAAGCAGGAACAGGGTTCCGACGACGGAAAGATGAGGAGGTAGGAGATGAAACCCTCTATCGGTAACGTCGGAGAACTAAAAACCGAAAAAGCAGAGGCGAGGGTTTATCAAAACCGAGAATCCAAGTGCTAGCTCAAAGAGCACTGAGTCCAGGCAAGGAACAGACACACCAAGGGTGTAGAGTAGTCGCAAAGAGTTTAAATGACAGCCCTGCCAACATGCAGAGATGTTCGAGCAGAGGAGTTACCTGAGAAAGGTAATTGGAACCTGACATGGGAGAGTTCGACACCGGATGAAGTTACCTGATGATGATCGTCGCGGCCACGGGGCCGATCAGGAGCTAGAGGTGGTGTGAGAGTTCCGGGAGTGGTATGAGGCGCCGATTCAGGTTTTGGAACCTGAATAGGGAGATCAGACGCTAGATGAGGCTACCTGAGGAGGATTCGTCGCGGCCGCAGGGCCAAGCAGGAGCTAGAGGTGGTGGGAGCACACCGAGTGTGGTAGATGTCACCGCTCTGGACTCCCATATCACCCAAACTCTATATGCATAACAAGGGAAGGACGAAGCAATAAGAAAAGGTCAAGCACCCAGAGGATCATTCTCTCAGAGTGTGGTATAGATATATGGGACTGCACGTCTCTCTAGAATTTCCATACCCCAGATTTTAATGGGGAGAGACAGAGGGTCTGTAGATGCAAAGGTACATGTCATATGTGCCCCCATTTACCCAGCTCCTTTGGGATCGAGTTTACCACTATGTGGACCAAGATCCCCGTGATGGCGGCTTCATCTAGCTCTTCACAGAGGTTTTTTACACATAGTATAACTCTCCAGGGTGCCTTCAATCTCCTCTAAAGTATATTATATACTCTCTCACAGTTGACCTCAAGGGTAGAAAAATGCAGGTTAAACTTTGTAGCTAGCATCAGTGCCACTGCATATGTGTGGATGTATGCTCTAATGCAGTCATATGCCTTTAACCACACTCGAAAAGCCAACTTTATGGTGGTGTTCTTGTTGCGAACTAACCCATCCGCCCATATACGACTGGTACCATGAGGATCTTTGCTCTTTCCAATTGTAATGTTCATCTTCAGGTTGTCGATATTCAGAGGAATCCATCTGATAGTCCTAATCTTCTTCAACCTGGTGTGGGGCTCATCAATGTGCAGGTGTGTAAGGGACAAGTAGAAGTTTGGATCTTCTATATGTGAGAATGATCTGCCACCTAACATACGGTTTATGTGGAAAGCTATATTATGCCACATATCTTGAATCTTTGTCTTTCTGCCCTCATATCTTGCCTTACACCTATATTTCCAGATATGCCATGTAATGAGAAGGGTGATTCTACTCATCAGTCAACTCCTTGTAGATGACGATCGAATCACAAAGCAAATTCCAAGAAGAGTGTTTAGGCCCAAGGGCACATGATCCCCAGCAATCATCTCGTAGTGTCGCCATGTCTCGGCAGCTATTTGGCTTCTAAACAATAGATGAATTGTGTATGCGATTTTTGGCTCCTCACAACATTAGCAAATCGACACCAGAGCTATGTGGCATTTGCGGATGTTTTCATCAATAGGCACTACATTTCTATCAAATTTATACATTGTAGCACTGGCTCTAGGTGCGTCTTGCTTCCAAATCCCTCCAAGCATGCTGTCTTCTCCATCGTTCTTCTCTGTGATAACATGTTTCACAGATTGCATGGAGAATCGGCCATCAGATTCAAGTGCCCAAACAACCTGATCATTAGTGTCAAAGATAGACACATCCACTTCTCATATCAGCTACAGACCAGCCTCATCAATGATGTTGGAAAGGGTGTTCCAATCCCATCCCTGACCAGGGATCCAAAAATCCATAACCTGAAGATCAAGTACCATGTCACTATGAAGGATAGTTGTATTTTCCAATTGGTCCTCGCACCAACCAACATCCCAAAAAGGAATATCTCCTCTACTCGTGGTCCATCTGCAAAAAGGATAAATGTTGGGGAACATGTTCTAAATCTGCTTCCAATAAGGCGATGTCATGGCACCAAGCTTGAGTTTCGGTGGGTAAGAGCCTGATATGTTCAACGAAGGAGATGATTATTTCATCCTGTAGAAAGATGCCCACATAGAATCACTAGCAATAATCTCCCACGGAGGAATGATTAATCAGCTCAATAGAGGAGAAACTAAGACCACCCTTCTCAATGGGGGTCACCACAAGTTGCCAGTGGAGCTAGGCATGCCTAAATTGATTGGCACGATCCGCCCAAAGGAACCTAGACAAAGTAGCTTCAGTCCGGTTTGCTATGCCGATAGGGATCCCAACTGTCGCTGATGTGTACATAGTGTGGAGGCCAGGACATGTGTGATTAGTAGGTGGTGGCCAGCAAATGAAAGTAACTTTGCCTTCCATGCAGCAACCTTCTTGTTGATCTTGTCCAAAAGGAAATCAAAGTCTCTGAGCCGGGTGCGACCAACAGCGATCGGAACACCAAGATATGTAATCGAGTCTGCAGAAGTCTCCAAATCTAGTCTGTAGGTGATGTCTTTCTTGACCTGTGTGTCAGGACTACCAATGACAGAGAGATATTTTGATCTATTGATACGTTGTCCGGTGGACTTCTCATACCTCTCAAATGTATCCTTCACCTTGTCAATAGATCCCCTATCAGCATTGAAGAAGACAGTGATGTCGTCTGCATACAATAAAACAAGCAGAGCGAGTCTTGATCCCCTGGTAAGGAACCTCGAGATAGTCGAAGAGGAAGCCAAAGAGTTATCTTTCTACAAAGAATTTCCTCAAAAATAATGAACAGGAGGGGCAAAAGGGCATTGCCTTGTTTCAATCCTCTTTTCATTGGGAAGAAACCAGTCGAATGCTCTCCCAACCTGACTGTTGTCCATGACGAGCAAAAGAAACTCAAGAACAGATGGACCGTGTCCAGAAGGAAGCCAAACCCCATGAAACATCCCAGTTAACACGATCTCATGCTTTGGATGTTCATCACCTTTCTTAATATCATGAACAAGTTCTCAAACCAATTTGATGTGATGAGTAATGTCTTTGCCCCTAACAAATGCACCTTGGGGGGAGAGATGATGGCCGGCAAGATAGCGTTTATCTTGTTGCTAAGAATCCTCGCCAGGATACGAAGTGAGACATTCTCAATCGAAATAGGTTAGAAGTCTGACAAGAGATATGAGGGGGGGTCCAGCTTTGGGATCAAGACTAATCTATTACAGAAGAGGATGTGATGGCATGTTTGTCCTCTGAAAAAGGCCTCTGTGAGATTAACAATATAGGCTCTGATGATATCCCATGTCGTCTTAAAGAAGAAGAGCGTAAACCTGTCTGGGCTTGGTGCAAAGTTGGAATCCATCTCTTGGATCGTATTCCATATCTCCTCCTCTGAGGGGGTAGCAGTTAGTATAGAGTTATCATCTCCAAAAACAAGTTCAGAGATTTCTTGTAGAAAGGGGTTCATCTCCTCCTCCATAACCTTTGTTCTATCTAATTAGAAGTCTTAGAAGTGCTCCGCTATATTTGCCGCCATCGCTGCATAGTCATCTCTGTCATGCATGTTTAGAGAAGATCTTGATTACATGATTGTCCCATATGGACAAATTATAGTGTGAATCATGTAGATTAAGTAAACATGTTGGGTTATCGTTTGGTTTAAAAGGTCAAAGAACAACTTCTATTTTGAGTCAATTCATTCTAATATATGGGGCCCAAGTCATTTTACATCTAACCTTAGATCTTAGATATTTTATTATTTTTGTCGATGATTAGTCTTGTGCTACATGGATTTTTAATGCTACATGGATATTTAATGAAGGAATGGTCAAAACTTCTTTCTATACTTGAATCCTTCTATGCATAAGTGGACATAAAACATAAGAAATCAATATCTACTCTTTGTTTAAACAATGCCAGAGTGAAATTTAGTTGTAGGTTCATCCATTTCACCTCTACATGTGCCACTATCCATCATTGATCTCAAGTGGAACTGCATAGAAGAATGGAGTGACTGAGAGGAAAATGTCATATTGTTGAGTTTGAAGTTCATAAAATGTGCTTTCTTGGGTTACTCATGGGTTTGAAAGGGGTACAAGTGCTACATCCCTAACTGACATAGCTTCTCTGTGCTGACAAATGTCACCCTCTTTGGATTCACATCCTACTTTCAAAATAGTTCCACCCAGTTCTCTTAGAACATTGGTTGCTCAAGTCTACACACGCCATATAAGTACATGTGGACAATTCGGTTATGGCACCAGTGCATGTGTTACAATAGTTCTTGACAGTTTCAACTCCTTCTCCAAATGCTTCCTTGTCAGAAGATAAAATAGAGATGATTCCTTTTTAGAAAAAAAATCCTATTGCATTGAATAAAGGTGTTAGGTCTTGCATGCCTTTATTTCTTCTATGTCCTCAATCTCTATGCCTCCATCTATTTTAGTTGCACTTGATCACCTAGATTGGCATAATGCTATGGAGGAGGAGGTATAAGCTCTTGACTAAAAGAAGACATGGTCCCTTGTTTTACATCTGCATGGCAAGTCTATAGTTGAATGTTGTTGGGATTACATTGTTAAAGTGGGTTCCCAAGATGTGTTGATCGCCTTAAGGCACGTTTGGTAGCCAAGGGCTACACTCATGCTTCGAATGAGAATTATTTAGATACTTTATGTCTTGTGGCAATGATGGCAATAATGAATACTTATTAATCGTAAGAATGTTTCAAGTCGATGACATATGGTTTAGGTTAATGACCCAAAATTGAGATCATATGTATAATAAGAGTATTCATTCTTGTTATGTCCCTAGTCAATTATTTGTATGAATAGTACAGGACAACATAATATGCAAGACTAGCATGTATGACGAGTGATGACTATGTCTCTTTAGTCATGATATTAGATATCAACTCATATGCATGGTGCAGACTGGTATAATAATCATAATCTTGTATTAGAAAAGAAACGTAGAGCCCTCTCTTTTATATAGGAAAATGAGGAAATACATGGACCCATATGAATGGGCCAAGCCCAATAAACAAGACTAATCATTTTCAACACTCCACCTCAAACTGGAGAGTACACATCGTCTAATCTCAGCTTGTTATTCATATACCAGAACAAACTAGGAGGAAGTGGTTTTTGAGGATATTTGCCACTTGCTCTTCTATTTTTTAATATGTCGTAACTATCTTCTTTTCTTTCATGAGATCACATACGAACAACTTAAATATGTTCTATATGCTCGTGGAAGATAGGGTTGTTGGTGATATGAATAGTAGCCTGATTATCGCAGTATAATGATACAAGTTGTTGAATAGGAATTCTAAATTCAGTCTTGGTGCTTGAATGAGCAACAATCATTTGCTTCTTACTCCTTTAGGCAACTGGGTGATTATCGAATAGGATACAATATCATGAGGTGGATCTTCTATCTTGAGGGTCCATGTTATAACCTCAATTTCCTAAGTATATAATGAAAAGTAACTCTCTTTTAAAAGAATAAATGAAATCTATTTCTTTGATTGGTGATGGATTTTGTGTGAAATGGCCTTGATTGATTGATAATGGGCATTGTTGGCCATTGAGCCCAATTGAAAAGAAAAGAGAAATAAAAGGATTTAATTAAATAAAAGGAGAATATGTGAAATAGAAATAGATAAGAGGATAAAGACAAGTAAATATTCTCCAATATGGGAATTCATGCCTTTAGGTTTTCTTGAGGTCCAAGGTACCCAAAATAATAAGATAATAGCAAAGGGAAAAGAAATACTAATTAATTTCAGATTAATTAAAGGATAACTTGGGAGGGAAGGAAGTCTTATCATCCATTGAAATTTGTTTCCCAAATTTCGTAAATATCTATATAAAGTCAAGATAAACTTTCCCTTAAAATTTGAGATAAAAAGGAGCTATGGTTTAGGAGATATGAATTTCTCAAGATATCTCCCAAATATGGAATTATTCTGGAAATAGGAAAAGGATTTTTCTTTTGGTTGATCGCGAGCAAGGAGGATCGTTGGATCTTAATCCGATGTCTGGCACTCATCGTCCAAAGTGGGACTAGGACTGGGACTCTATGAGTTATAGAGGGATTTTCCCTCTCAGTTTTCTCGTGATCCAGAGGGTGTGCAAGCCTGATGTTTATTCCTTTGGACTCAGAGGAGGAAATTGAGGAAAACCGACCCTACTTTGTAGGGGATTGGTCGTAGTTTGGGAAAGTACCCAATCCAGTAGGGACCTTCCTTGACCCGATATATAGGGGAGGGTGAACAAGGGAACCAGCACATCTTTTTGCTACCCCAACCTCTGCGGAAGAGCGCGATGACACGATTTTACCGTGTGTATAATGCAAGTGCATGTGTCAGAGTAATATAGGCCTAGTGAGGCCCGAGTTGAACACAGGGACACTGAACTATCAGTAGACTAATACTAACTGTTTGCAATCAGCTAGACCGGTTAAACATGTTTTGAGAGTAGATTGAAAAATAAAATAAAAATAAAAGAAAATAAAGCACTCGATTAAATGTTTAGTTTAATCAAATTAGATGGAAATCTTTAGGATTGTGGTTTTACCGCTGGTTTTTGTTGTATGAATTTCCACATAGTTAATCAAATTCATCTCTCATTCCGGGTAGTGGCCTGTAGTCAGAATTGTTCACTGTCGTGATACAATTCACTACCTAAATCTAAGTCGGTTCCACTGTCATAGTAACCTATACCCTAAACTAGATGCATTAGAAACAACCTCTGGGTTTCCACCATTAACCGTACATCACCTTGTTCAAGGGATTTGTTAATTAATGTGAATTTCACCTCTTTTCAACCGTTAATTCTTCTTTCAAAGAAATTAAAGGTATTAGATTATCATTAGGGTGATCAGTCATAATGATATAATGGAGAAAACAAAATCATACTGCGGATTTAAGAGACAATAGATGAATTACTATGATAAAAATGTCATACAACGATTACCCGGGCTACTCTCGGTCCTAAAGACAAAGGGGATTAGCCCCGCATGTTCATCTCAGAGCAGGACATGGTGGAAGAAAGAGAAAACATGGAGAAAAACGTGGATGAAGTGATGTAAACCCCTGAACGGAGAAGATCCAAGCGTTCCTTCATGTAGAGTACGCAATCTATAGCCTTCTGGCGGTGGAAAACGACTTATGCGGCTCTCAGAACGATTGGGGTGTGCTTCTGGGCTTCGTTCTTCTCTCCAACTCTCCTTGGGATGTGTGCAGTGGCTAATGACGTGATAGATAGCTCATTAGGTATAAATACCAAATTAGATCGTCGAAATATCACCACCGTCGGATTTGGGCTGATCTGGAACAAAAACTAATCTGACGACGTCGATACCATCGTCGTGATATCGACAAGCTTTCTTTATTCTCTGTCGTTCCGCCTGATGCAGACTTGATACCATCGACGCGGGTCGATGGTATTGACACCCTTAGGTGTCAGTTTTATCACCTTTCCGACACTAAAGCTGTAGAACGTTGATAGTATCAACTATTGTGGCGATAGTATCGACAGGGTGATTGCTGGCTCGCTGAAGGTATCTCAATACCATCGACTTCAATGTCGATAGTATCGACTCATCTTGGCTCCTTGCGGCTGTCTCACTGTAACTGTGTCGATACCATCGACACAGGTCGATGGTATCGGTAGCTGTGTATACTCATTTTTCCTAAAATTGCAAGACAAGACCAAATCAGCTAAGCTAAAACCCATTATCATAATCGTTTATACTCATAAAGATAAAATATGAGAGATTTGATACAGAATGAGATTATAGACTAAAGTAAGTGAATTATGTGATACTAACCACAAAAGTGACTAATAAACACATAAAATGCATGTAAAACAAGTCTATAAATGTGACTCAAAATCATCGCATCAAACTCCCCTAAGCTTAAACATTACTCATCCTCGAGCAGCAGAACTATAGAATAAAATTGTGAGGGTCAACTAAAGAACAGATTATCACAACAGACCTTGCTATATGATCCCCGCCAGACATTCACATTTCAGCCCTCACTAACCACAGAATGATAATTACCCTCAAGGCGACACTGATCATCCATAAGAGATGTCTACCCCAAGATTGATGAACACTATCACATAAGGCAGTTAACATAATAAAATCCTCCAGTTCAGGCTTGGTGCATCTTTGTGAACTTCTATCTACGTTGCTCATTTCCTAACTACTATCTAACTGGAAGCAGCTCTCCTGATATTAATGAGCGAGGAGATAATCACAGTGGCCTACCAATTCGAGCAATGGGTGGATGGAATGGGTGGCTGTGGAAGAAATGGAAGCACAACACAGTTTTAACATGCACAAATAAAAAAAATGACCTAAATGATGCATATGCAAATGAAAATGCCCTAATGCCTACATTTTGGGTGGAATGATGCATGTTCCTACTACTCCATCTCATGCGAGATGGAATGTCTACACACTACATTATGTGCATATTCTTCCTATTATACATGTGAGACAAGATCTTTTCTCCCTCTAAAATCAACCTTTTTCTGTTCTTTTTTTTCAAGCCCTTCTTTCTCTCAACTTGGCTACTGCAAAATGTACAATTTTTTCAAAAAAAAAATCTTTTTTTCTCAGGCTTATTTTCACTTAACTGTTATCCTTGAGGCATTACAACTTAATTTCAGAGAATATAGAGTGAGTTACCTGCTTCTCTTATTCTTCAGAAGAAATAAGGCGCATACTGCCCTATATGCGCAAAGATATGTCAAAATGCAACTACATGAGATCAGTTGTGCAACTATGATGACATGCACTCAAGAATGTGTGCATGCATGATTCATCTACAATTTTTTCATTTTCCATTTTTTAATGCAAAATCTAACTAAAATGCAATCCTACCTAAATGTTATGCAATCAAAAGATGAAAACCCGTAATGTGCTTCCAATTCTTATGGTGGAGTATGAAAACAATGAGGTGGATAGATCACAAGATTAATTGCCCGAACAATTGGAAAATAGTATATGTCCCTCCTTACTGACCTGTGTAACAATTAAGAGGTTTCTCTCTCTTATTTCATATTAAGGTCTCATTACCATTTTGTTAGTTTAGGCTCAAACAACCAATTCCGTCCACTTTTCGTGAATCATAGGCATGTACAGTTGTGGTCTTCTATTTTAAAGTTGACAAACCCAATTATTTTCATAAGTCGTATGCTCAAGTTTGAACAAAACAAGCTTGCAAATTCACTAAAAAAATTAAAAATTGACCCCTAATTCCCATGTGACAAACAAAGAGATGACACATTACATTAGACATCCACATATACACTAGATAGAGTGTGGATCCTAAAAACTAAGAAAATGACTAGAATAAAAGAAAAAATTGATAAAAACTAAGAAAAATAAAAAATAGAAAAGGATAGAAGTTGTTCCAACTCCCCCTTAATCTTGAAATCGACTATGGCCTCATAGTCAAAAACAAACTTAAAAGGTGGAATAATGATACCAATCATTTCTCAGGTGGTGGTGGCGGGTACTGCGGGGCGGTAGGATCCCATCATGGATACTGCCCCTAAAAAGTTGGATCATACGGGGGCATGGGTGGAGGTTGAGGATATCCCCCGAAGTAGTTCTTGCTCCAATAGTTGTCGTAGAAAGGTTGTTGTTGCATCTCCATCCTATGCAACCTGTCATGAATATTCTGTTGGTTGGCAAGGAGGAGGCGCTCGTTCTCGTAGATGGCCTACTGGTTCACGAAAAGCCGGTTCGTGGTATCTTGAATACCGGCAAAAGAAGTAGTGTGCTTCTGCTAGGTCTACTGAATCTCCTAAAGCATCGAGTACATTCCCTGCATCGAATAGGCATCCTCTCCTTGCTGAGAGGGTTGAGGTGGCAAAGGCTGCGAAGAGGATGATGCACCTGGGTGGAAGCGGGGATGCTTCCGCGGTGCCACTCATGAACGAAGGGGAGTGAAAGCCTCCTCTTTCTCTTCATGCTCGTCACCGTCATCATTCTCGTCGTCGTTACCATCGTCTTCTTCATCGGAGTCTTCGATGGCGATGATGGGCCACCGAAAGTGTTGAGCTTCCTGGATGTTGAAGACGGGGTCTGGAAGCGCTTATTCTTGATATTCATGATTGACGTGGAAATGTGCATAAGCCATGCCATCACAGAGCATAAGGAGATTGGAGCGGTGTAGATGATGCAGGTTGACCTTGTTCCTATTGGAAAGCGGAGTGAGTTGGGAAAAATCCAACCCAAGGTAGAGAGCCAACGGTGTGATAAGCCCCCCAAAGTGGATAGGAGCTTTTCTTGTACTCCTCCGCAGGGCCAACACACGCCCCAATTGCACTCTTCTCGCTTTAATAGCTTATACAAAAAAAACAAGTCTGTCTCTTGAAATTTATTGAGAGAAAGGTCGCCTCGATCAAAAAGCGTAGTGCACAGCATGCGATGTAGAATCCGCATAAAGGGATGCTCAAAATCGGTGACAACTGCATTATGGTAGCTGACGGATTTGCCTGGAGGCGCGGTCACCAGTTGGGCGAAGATGTCATCGTCTTCTGTCCGGTTGTCCGGCCTCCTGTGCTGAGTTGGAGAATGGTACCAGTTGTAGATGGAATTGAGCTATTTGATGGTGAGGGTGTAGTTGTTGTTGTAGAGTCGGAAAGAAACTCGCCCTTGTATCCACTCCCTATCGGTGGTGATAAGGTCATTCGGCACAACGCATATGTCCAGCGATGCCATGAACTCTGCCACTAACTCCTTGTAGGTCAGCCACTCGCCGAAGAAAAGGTGGCCCTCCATGTGGAACTGGACCTCGTCAGACCTCCGGGTTGTATGCTTCGCTTGCCCTTGCATAACATAATTGAGGTTGGCCTCAAACCCAAGGTAACAAACCATGTCTCTATCAACATATCAGGTAGGCTCGATCTTCCACTTGAGCAACTCCTCATATATCTTTCGTACTTCCACCTAAGGATGAACAATCCTTGGACGAGGAATGGATCTGGGTGGTGGAGGGACAAACGTCGAAATCTCCATCGGGGCCACCCTTGAAGAAGAAGCTCCTTCCGTCTGCACCATCATCATAGAGAGAGAGGGGAATAGAAAGAGAGCTCGGTGAAGGTCGGAGAAGACGATCTCCGCTCGGTGCAGAGCTCGGTGAAGATATACTGATCCTTGGACGCTCGATGAAGGCCTCCGGTTGCACAGCGATGCTCAATGCACAAGTAGAGGGAAGTAACTCCAAAGGTGTGAAGAGATTGGAGAAACAACCCCTCCTTTTATAACTGAGCTCGTCGCTACTGCCGCTCCGTCGATACCATCAACGGGGTGTCGATAGCACAATCTATGTCTTCGCCAGTATTGACGGTTGTCGATTGCTCGATGTGGGGGCCCGGATCGACGACACATTGATACTATCGACACAGGTCGATGGTATCGACCCATCCCACGGATTGACCTCCTTGGTTTAACAGTCGCCGTTGATTTCTTCTCACGGATCGCTGACGTGTTGCGTCGATACCATCGAAAGGAGTCGATGGTATCGACTCTGTATGGATCAATTACCCTCGCGAGGCCCGGGCACTGCTTCCTTACTGTTGTTATGTCGATACCATCGACTGGATCGTCGATGGTATCGACTTCACTGAGACAAAATCTTCTGTAAATCTTCAGGGATCTCATGAGTATCAACATCCTAGTCGATACTATTGACCCCAAGCTATCATTTTCTTTGGCGTTACTGATGGTAGGTCGATACCATCGACGAGTCCGTCGATGGTATTGACTCAAAAATTTTTTTGCAGCTGCCTACCTGTACCCATGTCGCTACCATCGACATTGTGGTCGATGGTATCGACTCTAACTCAGCCTTGCACACTGAACAAATGATCAAGGTAAAAATGAAATTAACCAAACTAACTTGTAAATGTGAAAGAAAAAGGACAAACTACAATTTAAAACTACCGATGGTTGGGTTGCCTCCCAACAAGTGCCCTTATTTAACGTCTTAGGCTAGACAAAATCAAGCTTATCATGCATCCTTAAGTGCTATGAGTTTGACCTCATGCACTTTCCTCGTGTAGTCCTCACCAAAGTACAGCTTCAACCTCTGTCCGTTGATTAGAAATGTCGTCTCTCCATCACGCACCAGGATGGCACCATGTGGTCATACCTCCTCCACAATGAAAGGTCCACTCCACCGAGATTTCAATTTCCCGGGATGCAGCTTCAACCTCGAGTTGAACAATAGCACACGATCTCCCTTTTTTAAGACACGCAGTTGAATGTGTCGATCGTGAATGAGTTTTGTTCTCTCCTTGTAAATCCTTGAGTTTTCATAGATGTTCATCCTCAGCTCATCTAACTCATTTAGCTCCAGCATTCGCTTCTTCCCTGCCTCATCATAAGTCTAATTAAGCTTCCTTAGCGCCCAGTGCGCCTTATGCTCCAACTCTACTAGCAAATGGCATGCCCGCCCATAAGACAACCTAAAAGGCGTAGTGCCTATAGGTTTCTGAAATGTCATCCTATATGCCCATAAAGCATTCGGTAGCAAAGTACTCCAATTCTTTCTTATCGAAGCCACTGTGTGCTCCAAAATTTTCTTACCCAACTCCAGCCCCTTGCTAGACACTTTATGTCCAAGCACAATCCCTTCACTAACCATCATATGGCATTTTTCCTAGTTGAGAACTAAATGTGTGTCCTCACATCGTTGTAAAACTTTATCCAAATTATATAAGCACTCATCAAAAGATGCACCATAGACGGAAAAATCATCCATAAAGACCTCTAAATAGCGCTCAACCATATTAGAGAAAATGGCAAGCATGCAGCGCTGAAAGGTTGCTGGTGCGTTGCACAAGCCAAAAGGCATATGGCGATATGCAAATGTTCCATAGGGACAAGTGAAGGTAGACTTCTCTTGGTCCTTAGGATTAATGGAGATCTGATTGTAGCCAGAATAGCCGTCTAGAAAACAAAAATGCGATCAACCAGCTAATCGCTCTAAAATTTGATTGATGAATGGAAGAGGAAAATGATCTTTTAATGTAACAGAGTTCAATCGATGATAGTCAATGCACACACGCCACCCGATTACCAGTCGGGTCGTGATCGGCTCATTTAACAAGTTGTGAGTGACAGTGATTCCCCCCTTTTTAGGGACTACCTGTGTGGGGCTTACCCACGTCGAATCAGAGATAGCATAAATGATGCCTGCAGAAAGGAGTTTGATCACCTCCTTCTTGACGACCTCCATCATGCTTGGATTGAGTCTGCGCTGTGACTAAATTACAGGTTTGGCTCCTTCCTCGAGCCAGATCTTGTGCTGGAAAAGTGTAGGGGAGATCCCCTTTATATCCACAACTGACCACCCGAAGGCACCACGGTGGTTCTTCAGCACGATCATCAATTGATCCTCTTCCTCGACACTCAGATATGCTGAGATAATCACCGGTAATTTTTCACCATCGGCTAAGAATGCATACTTCAAATGAGGCGGCAGTGGCTTCAATTCTAACTCTGGTGGACTGATCAAAGATGACCGAAGCGGTGGTGGGAGTGGCCCAAGATCTTCATAATACTTGGCATAATAGCACGGCAGCACTTGAAGCATCTTGACACATTCTTGCAACGGCTTGCTTCTCATCCAGTCATGCATTATATTGACAAGGAAAGCTTTAAGAGGAAGTTCTGGATATGCATCAAGGACAGAACTTGTTATTGCATCATCTTCAGTAGAAAGAGATATTTCCTCCTCTTCATCATTTGGAAAACCCACAGCTCTACAAAGAGAAACAACTTTGGTCTGTTCCATAATGTCTAAATCCAGTGTCCCCTTATCTACCTTGGTCATTACATGAGCCATATCTAGAAACGGCTTCCCTAGACAAAGAGAAATGTTCTGATCAAAATGTTTCACCATGCGACACTACTCCTTTGCTTTTGATTGTGTTGTGCTTGGGGCATAACCATTTCAAATCGACCATCCGCAATTCCCAATGTTGAACGGCCTCATCTCATCTCGAGTATCATATCTGCAGTAGCTTGGAAGGGTCTTCCAAGGAGTAGCTCATTTCCTTATTCATCTTGCATTTCCATTACCACAAAATCTGCTGGAAATACAAACCTGTGAACTTTAACCAAAACATCCTCACAAATAATGTACGGCTTAACCATGGAATTGTCCGCTAATTGAATCGTCATGTTGCTATGTCTCGATTCTTTAAGTCCCAACTTCTTGAAAGTAGAAAGAGGCATCAAATTGATACTTGCCCCGGAGTCACACAATGCTTCGCCGAATTTCACCTTACCAATGTAACATGAAATATTGAAGCAGCCCGGATCTTGTATTTTAGGTGGAAATGTGCCCATAATGAAGGCACTCACTTGCTCTTTAAGAACCACCACTTCAGTGTTAGGAATCTTCCTCTTCTTTGAAATTATATCTTTCAGAAACTTGCCATAGGAGGGTATCTGCTCTATTACTTCTAGTAGCGGAATGTTAACAGAAAGTTTCCTAAAGCTGCCTAGGAACTTCTTGAACTGGGCATCCACTTTCTTGGCCTTCAAACTATTTGGATATGGGACTGGGATAGTCTGTGCCCTCTGATGTGGCGGCACATATGGTGTCCTCTTCTGCGTCTCTTCCTCAGCAATGGGTTCTGGTGTGGCTTCCTCTACCACATCAGCTATCGGCTCTGTGATTGTAACCTCCTATGTGGCCTCACCTGCGGTTTCTAACTGGGGTGTGCTCAGTTCATCGGCCCTGTGGTTTAAAATCTTCTTTCCACTCTGTAGCAGAATTGCCTTAGCTTGTTGATTTCCTCCTGGAACATTTGTATTTCCAGGAAAACCTTGTTGTGTTGGCTTTTTCAGATTTGCTATCTCAGCTGCCATCTGTGCTAACGATGTCTCTATAGTTCTCATCTGAGCCCCATGACTTTGTAAGGTCTGCCAAAATTGATTCATAAATTTTCCTTGTTGCTTAATCTACTGACCAAACATGCTCATGAGTTCTTGATTCTGCTTGATTACTTGATTGAGAAACTCATTGCTCTTGTCCTCTGTCGGCGGTTGTGGTTTTGCATCGGGGTCCTGTAGGAAATTGTTTGGGTCCTTCCATGAAAATTTCTTATCTTTCCTCCAAGAATAATCATTGTTTCTGTACCCCTGTTGCTGGCGCATAAATTTCACGTGCTTCATCATCAGATTCGGCGTCTTCCTTTGCTAGCAATTTCTTGGCTAAGAGGTCCATCTTCTCATTCAGTTCCTTGATGGCCTTTGACTCACCTGCAACTCGAACCTATTCTGGTGCATCTCTATCACCCCAGGACTACTTTTTGGCCATGTTCTTCAAAATCTCCCAACACCTTGTGCCTGTGTTGTTTAAGAAGAACCCTGAACCTGCTGAATCTAGGTTGCTTCTATCATGCTCAGAAAGAGCAAAATAGAAAATCTTGACTTGTTTCTCCTTGTCAAGCCCATGATGTGGGCACCTCCTCAACATTATTTGGAAGTGCTCCCACGTCTCTGAATATGTCTCTCCAGCTCTTTGACAGAAATTGTGGATCTTCCGTACTAGGTCATTGGTTTTCTCCGGTGGAAAGAATATCTCGAAGAAGACCTCGATCATTTGATCCCAAGTCTCGACAGTCTCATCATCTAGGTTATACAGCCATTCACGTGCATTACCTGCAAGAGAGTTGGCAAACAGCTTCAAATACAGTGTCTCTTGTGGAAACATGTCTATCTTGATCATATCATAAATTTCCACAAATGTGCTTATGTGTGCAACTGGGTCCTCATTCTTCAGCCCGTGAAATGCTTGAGACTTGACCAAGTTTATCAGTTCCTGATCAATCTTATAAGTGGGAATGTTGAATGCCAGTTTTTTTATTGGTCCCTTCGATGTTGACGAGGAAGAAGCTTTTATCTTCTCCCATATTGTCTGTTCTTCAGCCATGGCTTCTGCTTCAAAGTCTGAATCTATATCCTTAGGCTGATCATGAATATTGTTCTCTTCATTGTCTGGTTCCAACGGCGGAACCTTTGGTGATAGATGTGTGTAGTCTATGCTACACGTCCTCACCATGCACTAGCACCTGCAAGGTAATAACTTTAATTCAGTACAGTGCTAGACGATTGTTAAATATGAAAGATAAACGATGAATTTCAAAAATAATAATAAAATAAAATGTGGCCTAGAGTGGCCTGCTTGCAGCACTCATAGTGCCGACAATTTCCGTGTCCTTGGAAACGGCGCCAAAAACTTGACATGATTTTACCGTGTGTATAACGCAAGTGCACGCGTCATAGTAATATAGGCCTAGTGAGGCCCGAGTCGAACACAGGGACACTGAACTATCGGTAGACTACTATTAACTGTTTGCAATCAGCTAGACTGGTTAAAAAGGTTTTGAGAGTAGATTGAAAAATAAAAGAAAACAAAGCACTCGATTAAATGTTTAGCTTAATCAAATTAGATGGAAATCTTTAGGATTGTGGTTTCACCGCGGGTTTTTGTTGTATGAATTTCCACATAGTTAATCAAATTTATCTCTCGTTCCGGGTAGTGGCCTGTAGTCAGAATTGTTCACTGTCGTGATACAATTCACTACCTAAATCTAGGTCAGTTCCACTATCGTAGTAACCTATGCCCTAAACTAGATGCATTAGAAACAACCTATGGCTTTCCACCATTAACCGTACATCACCTTGTTCAAGGGATTTGTTAATTAATGTGAATTTCACCTCTTTTCAACCGTTAATTCTTCTTTCAAAGCAATTAAAGGTATTAGATTATCATTAGGGTGATCATTCATAATGATATAATGGAGAAAATGAAATCATACCACAGATTTAAGAGACAAAAAATGAATTACTATGATAAAAATGTCATACAATGATTACCCGGGCTACTCCCGGTCCTAAAGACAAAGGGGATTAGCCCTGCATGTTCATCTCAGAGCAGGACATGGTGGAAGAAAGGGAAAACATGGAGAAAAACGTGGATGAAGTGATGCAAACCCCTGAACGGAGAAGATCCAAGCGTTCCTAGACGTAGAGTATGCAATCTACAGCCTTCCGGCGGTGGAAAATGACTTCTGCGGCTCTTGGAACGATCAGAGTGTGCTTATGGGCTCCGTTCTTCTCTCCAACTCTCCTTGGAATGTGTGCAGCAGCTAATGATGTGATAGATAGCTCATGGCCACCGTCATTAGGTATAAACACCAAATTAGATCGTCGAAATATCACCATCGTCGGATTTGGGCCGATCTGGAACAAAAACTAACCTGACGGCGTCGATACCATCGATGCGAGTTGATGGTATCGACTCGTCATGATATAGACAAGCTTTCTCTCTTCTCTGTCAGTCCGCCTGATGTAGACTCGATACCATCGATGCGGGTCGATGGTATCGACACCCTTAGGCATTGATTTTATCACCTTTCTGACACTGAAGCTGTAGAACGTTGATAGTATCGACTTTTGTGTCGATAGTATCGACAGGGTGATTGCTGGCTCACTGAAGGTATCTCGATACCATCAACTTCAATGTTGATAGTATTGACTCATCTTGGCTCCTTGCGGCTGTCTCACTGTAACTGTGTCGATACCATCAACACAGGTCGATGGTATCGACAGCTGTGTATACTCGTTTTTCCTAAAATTGCAAGACAAGACCAAATCAGCTAAGCTAAAACCCATTATCATAATCATTTATACTCATAAAGATAAAATATGAGAGATTTGATACAGAATGAGATTATAGACTAAAGTAAGTGAATTATGTGATACTAACCACAAAAGTGACTAATAAACACATAAAACGCATGTAAAACAAGTCTATAAATGCGACTCAAATCATCGCATCACGCGAGGAGTGATCTAATGCCTTCAATTGTTCCTTTCACCCTGACATGCACCCCCGTCCGCTTGGCAAACCTCGTCGGAGTCCGGCGAGTAGGAGGGAGTCACGGCGCATTCGTGGAGGTCAATTGGACCCCTAGTCAAGTTCGACGGAGGAAGGCGAAGCCTCCTGGCCCATTGGCATGCTCGCAAGTCGACGGGATCATGAAGTCAACTGCAAGGTTGACCATCACAACAGTTGTAGTGTCGCGAGGTTGAAGAAGAAGATGACCCATGAAATTACCAACCTGCCCCTCCGTGCCTTCAATACAGGATCAACTTGTGTGTGCTTGCTTGGTTTCTTGATTGGTTGAATTATTTCTGCATCCAAGTCATCTTGACAGGTATGTGGTTAATTATGGTTAATCACATTAGTTTCCCGAGGAGTTTCCCGGATGATTCATCGCATTGAATGCAACCTATCAGTTTGGATGTTCATAATTGCAAATTATAAAGTCACTATGATTATCACAATTATAAATAAGCATGTATTCGCGCACCTACATGCCACCTTAATGGATGATGCAAAAAGGTCAAGCCCGGGAGGGAAGACCAATGGGCACCATGAGTGGTGACCCCAGACACCAAGCTCGGGAATGAGAAGGTGGTCTATGTTGCATGACTAAAGGGCACCATGAGAAGTGACCCTAGGCACCAAGCTTAGGATTGAGAAGGTGGCCTTAAGTCAAACTCTAGAGAGGGTATTCCAGGGTTAGGGCAAAAGCGGTGGAGATTGACACATTGAAAATGTAAATTGACTTGTTAATTACCTTGGTTGTGATAATTAGTTTGTTAGCCATATTTGTGAACTTTTGATTGTCCCCACATACCGGCATATTCTTATATGTTGACCATCATTTTGTTTGTCGGTGTTTTAGGTACAACCCTGAAATGAACAAACAGTAAAGTGACACATTATGAAAATAAGAAATAAAGTGTAAGGAGGATTAGATAGAATAGATCCAAAGTTGTGGATAGAAGTAGATTTCCAAAGTTGTTAAAAGGTATGCAAAATTTTATTTTATACCAAATTTCAGTTTAGTTGGTAGAATTTCATAATTATTATTGATTAATTGTCAAACATTTGATTCGGTTTATTGGGATAATGGCTCTGGCCTTTTGGTCTCCCTTAATTGGGGGTTACCGGGAGGTGGGATCGTTACATTTGGTATCAAAGAATAGGTTCCTCATTTAATTTTTAATAATTATTTAATTTTACAAATTCTATAGAACTGAGGGAGTTATTAGAGGATTTTTCGAAAGACAGAGGTGTCTAGAAAAGGATCATGTCTGGGGGCTGGCAATATTTTCCTCTGTACCGCTAGTCGGAATACGAGGACTCCCAGATTGTGTGACTGCTTGGCCAATGTCTTAGGATTTGACTCGAAATAAGATACCTTTAGGACTCTCTCATCTTGTTCATTCCTTATCAACTCAAATTCTATTAAGGATTTTAAGGATTAGGATTTTCTCTCTCTTCCTCACCCTCTTGAGGTATGGGTAAGGTTGATAAGGTTTTAGGAATCCTCCACCAAAGTAATAAAAGATATGTAATTAAGATGTCATCGACATAAGTATAATTAGTTAAATATATACTAAAGTTTTGTTTGTGTGCTTATGTAGATGGCTCGTACAAAGACTGTGGTTATCCCAGTTGCCACCAATAGTGGTGGGCCTCTCCACAAAGAGAATGGGTCTTATGAGAAAAGGAAGCGGAACCATGGTGGTGAAACCTCAAAGAAGAGAAAGAGACCTGAAGGAACTACACATGAGGCCCCCAAACTGGAACCAATACCCTTCAGCAACCTTGAACAAGAGGAGGGACCGGGATATGAGGAACAACATGTGTATGAGGAAGTAGCCCAGATGGAGGAGGACCAGGCTAGTGGTCCGGAACCAGCTGTGGTAGTCCACACTACGGATGCGGTATGGATGGAGCAGTAGAAACGGCTGACTAAGGCTATCCATGCCTTAGCCCTCAGGGACATAGCTAGAGATGAGAATAGCGAGCCACTACTTGTTCATCCTCGACTAGGAGCCACTATCTTGGACTTTGTCAAGCTGAACATTGAGAAGTTCTGGGGAGAAGATAAGTCTGAAGTGGTTGACAAGGCAGAAGCTTGGCTGCTTGCAGTCGAGAATGGATTTTGTATGCTTGAAGTGTAGACAAACAAGAAGGTTATGTTTGCTACTCACCTTTTGGAAGGTGCAGCCAAGATATGGTGGGAGAACCATATCATGGGAAGAGACCTAAGCGAAGAACTAATGGCGTGGACTGACTTCAAGACCATCTTCACTGCCAGATTTATCCTCGTCTCAGCCAAGAAGGAGAAGGAAAGAGAGTTCACTAACATGACTCAAGGAAGCTCGTTAGTTGCAGACTTTGGTCGCAAGTTCTGCATCCTAGAATGTTTTGGGCACATGATGGATGAAGAAAGGAGGGTAGATCACTTCATAGAGCGTATGCACCCTGCCATCAAGCCACATGTGATGGCTAGTAAGTCGAAGACCTTCTCTGAAGCCTACAACATTGCCTTGGACATGGAAAGGACGGTGATGCCTGCACAAAATCCCTCCAAAGGATACATGGGTTTCACTAAAGGAGCTCAAGGGCAGAGGAATGAACACAAGAAGGGACAAGGACACAACCACAACAAAAGCAAGCATGGGCACAAAGGCAAGCCCCGTGGTCGCCTCCAGGAGTGTCGCACCTGCGGACGGACACATCCTGGGAAGTGTCGCTTTGAGAAGAAGGTGTGTTTCAGATGTCAGCAAGAGGGACACTTCATCGCCAACTGCCCTCATCCCGACCCAAGAGGACCTTTGGGGTCACAACTTGTGGCAGCACAACCAATGGCTGCAGCACCTCCAGCTGGAGAGAGGAGGCAAGCTAGAGTGTTCGCCATCGATAATGAAGAAGCTCAGGTGAATGCTAATAGGCTGATCAAGGGTAATAACCCTTAGAGTTTTTCTTTTAGTTTAGTAGATCATGTAATAGCCTTCTAATGTGGTATAAACTATGTAGGCATGTTGGAAGTCATGGGACAAAATGTAAAAGCACTCTTTGATTCTGGTTCTACTAATACTTTTATTTCGAGAAATCTGGCAACTATGCTTTGTTTGGATATTAAGGATTTGGGTTATGTTTTGGATTTCACAACCCCGAGTGGTCATATTTATACCTCTCTTTTGAAAACTCCCATCTTGGAAGTAAAGTATCTGAACCATGAGCTTCCCACTGACTTCATTCTTCTCGATATGAATGATTTTGATGTAATCATCGGTATGGATTGGCTTTGCACCTACAGAGCCCAGATTGACTGTAGAGAGAAGAAGATTCTTATTAGAAAAACTGGCCATCCACACTTCAACATTTGAGGAAGGAGGGATGCGACAACCAGCCTTTAAGTGTCTGCTTTGAAAGTTGAACGGATGCTATCCAAAGGTTGTCAAGCCTACCTAGCCATAGTTACCGTACCTGAGGTTAAGGGGCAATCCTTAGATGAGATAGAGGTAGTTTGAGAGTATGTGGATGTGTTTTCGAGTGATCTACTAGGAATTCCCCCTGAGAGGGAGGTAGATTTCTCCATCGAGTCAGCTCCTGGGACTAACCCTATATCTAAGGCACCCTATCGAATGGCCCCTACAGAGTTGCTTGAGTTAAAAACCCAGTTGCAAGAGTTGTTGGATAAAGGCTTCATCCGGCCCAGTACATCACCTTGGGGAGCACCATTCCTCTTTGTGAAAAAGAAGGATGGGTCACTTCGGATGTGTATTGACTATCGGATGATCAACCAGGCAACCATTAAGAATAAGTATCCTTTGCCTAGAATAGATGACTTGTTTGACCAACTCAAATTAGCTCGAGTCTTTTCCAAGATCGATTTGAGGTCAGGATACCATCAGGTGAGAGTAAGGAGTGACGATATACCTAAAATGGCTTTTCAAACCCGCTATGGCCACTATGAGTTTGTGGTCATGTCGTTTGGATTATCCAATGCACCTAGTGTCTTTATGAACCTCATGAACAGTGTGTTCCATCCTTTCCTTGACTCTTTTGTGATAGTGTTCATAGATGACATCTTGGTGTACTCAGATGACCTAGCCCAACACCGTAACCACCTGGGTAGAGTCCTTGATATCCTGAGAAAGCATAAGTTTTTCAAAAAGTTCTTAATGTGAGTTTTGGTTGGACCAAGTCATGTTTCTTGGACACATCATCTCAGGAGGAACAATCATTGTAGATCCAGCCAAAGTATCGGTAGTTCGAGACTGGCCGGCACCAAAGAACCCCTATGAGATTCATAGCTTCTTGGTCTCAGATACTACCGCCGCTTCATCAAGGATTTCTCAAAGACTGCTTTGCCGCTGACCATGTTAACCCGAAAGGATGTGAAGTTCGTGTGGTGTGACATATGTGAAGCTTGCTTCTAGGAGTTGAAGGAGAAGCTGACCACCACCCTAGTGTTGACTCTACCTTCTGGCAATGAAGGTTTCAAGATATTCATCGATGCTTCCAAGATGGGACTTGGCAGTGTGTTGGACCAGAATTGGCACGTGGTTGCATATGTGTCCTGACAGCTCAAGCCCAATGAGGTGAATTATCTGACACATGACCTAGAGCTAGCTAATATTATCCATGCCTTGAAGATATGGCGGCATTACCTGTACGGTGCTACCTTTGAGATCTTCACCGGCCATAAGAGCTTGAAATACCTGCTAACACAGAGAGACTTGAACCTACGACAGTGACGATGGATGGAGTATATGAAGGACTATGACTTCACCATCGCCTATCATCCTGGTCAGGCGAATGTCGTAGCAGATGCTTTGAGTCGGAAACAGCTTAAGTGTGCACCTATTTTATCCAATCAGTGGAAGAGTTTGGAGGAGTTGGTGGAGTGGACTCCACAACCGCTAGATGAACGAGTTCATTTGGCTAATATCCAGATTCAATCTGAGTTGTTAAGTGAGATCATAGCAGCACAGTTGACCAGTGAAGAGCTAGACAAGATGAAAGGTTTGATGATGAAGCCACAGACTCATCTATTCGTGAGAGTAGAGGGAGGAATCAGGTTTGAGAATCGCATATGGGTTCCGGCGGATTCATCGATAAAGGAACGTATCTTGCAAGAAGCTTATGGATCCAAATACACAGTGCACCCAGGAACTACCAAGATGTTCAAGGACTTGCAGAGGTTTTTCTCATGGCCTGGAATGAAGAAAGACATTGCGGCATGTGTGGCCAACTGTCTTACATGCCAGATGGTGAAGGTTGAACACCAACAACCTGGCGGGATTTTACAGTCGATAGATATTCCAAAGTGGAAATGGGAGTAGATTTGTGGCCAACTATCTTATGTGCCAGATGGTGAAGGTTGAACACCAACGACGCGGCGGGCTTTTACAGTCGATAGAGATTCCAGAGTGGAAATGGGAGCAGATCACCATGGATTTTGTGGTGGGTCTACCCCAGACCAAGAAAGGTCATGATGTGATATGGGTCGTGGTAGATCGTCTTACCAAGTCAGGACACTTCCTTGACTTAAAGACCACTGCTAAAGTGTCAAACCTAGCTGAGCTATATATCCGAGAGATAGTGTGTTTGCATGGCGTACCCGGATCGATCATCTCTGATAGAGGCCCAAAGTTTACTTCCAAGTTGTGGAACCAAGTTCAAGTGGAACTTGGTACCAGGTTGAAGTTTAGTACCGCTTATCACCCCCAGACGGATGGTCAGTCAAAAAGGACAATCCAGACATTAGAAGATCTATTGAGAGCTTGTGTGCTCGATTGGGGTGGCTCATGGGAGCAGTACTTACCTTTAGCTAAGTTTGCCTACAGCAAGAGCTACCAAGCCAGTATCAGGATGCCTCCGTATGAAGCTTTGTACGGGAGACTGTGTCAGTCCCCACTTCACTGGGATGATGTGGGTGAGAGGACCCTGTTGAAGTTAGATGAGCTCCAAGTGTATGCTGATAAAGTTGCTTTGATCAAGAAAAGTTTGAAGAGAGCCCAGGATCGACAAAAGTCATATGCTAATGCAAAGTGGACTGACGTGCATTCCACTAAGGGAGAGCATGTGTTTTTGAAAATCTAACCGCTTTGAGCTATAGCTAAGGACAGAGGAAAGCTGAGTCCCCGATATGTGGGTCCGTTTGAGGTGTTAGAATGGATTGGTGAAGCTGCATATTGTTTGGCATTACCCCCTCAGTATAGCATGATGCATGATGTGTTTCACGTGTCCAACCTGAAGCGATATGTGCAAGATCTAAGCCATGTGCTGAGCATTGAACCTATTGAGCTTCAAGGGAAGCTGACTTATCTTGAGACACCTTTGCGGATTCTAGATACCAAGGTGAAAGAGCTCAAATGTAAGAATATAGAGATGGTAAAGGTTCTTTGGAGGCACCATGGAGAGGATGAGGCCACATGGGAGCTGAAGGCGGACATAGAGAAAGCATACCCTGATTTGTTTGTTTGATTGTTTGAATTTTGAGGGCAAAATTCCTATAAGGAGGGGAGGATGTTATAAACTCAATTTCCTAAGTATATAATGAAAAGTATAACTCTCTTTTAAAAGAATAAATGAAATCTATTTCTTTGATTGGTGATGGATTTCGTGTTTAATGGCCTTGATTGATTGATAATGGGCTTTGTTGGCCATTGAGCCCAATTGAAAAGAAAAGAGAAATAAAAAGGATTTATTTAAATAAAAGGAGAATATGTGAAATAGAAATAGATAAGAGGATAAATACAAGTAAATATTCTCCAATATGGGAATTCGTGCCTTTAGGTTTTCTTGAGGTCGAAGGGACCCAAAATAACAAGATAATAGCAAAGGGAAAAGAAATACTAATTAATTTTGGATTAATTAAAGGATAAATTGGGAGGGAAGGAAGCCTTCTCATCCATTGGAATTTGTTTCCCAAATTTCGTAAATATCTAGATAAAGTCAAGATAAACTTTCCCTTAAAATTTGAGATAAAAAGGAGCTATGGTTTAGGAGATATGAATTTCTCAAGATATATCCCAAATATGGAATTATTCTGAAAAGAGAAAAAGGATTTTCCTTTTGGTTGGTCGCGAGCAAGGAGGATCGTTGGATCTTAATCTGATGCCTGGTGCTCATCGTCCAAGTCCCACTGGGACTAGGACTCTATGAGTTACAGATGGATTTTCCCTCTCAGTTTTCTCACGATCCAGAGGGTGTGCAAGCCTGGTGTTGATTCCTTTGGACTCATAGGAGGAAATCGAGGAAAACCAACCCTACTTTGTAGGGGATTGGTCGTAGTTTGGGAAAGTACCCAATCTAGTAGGGACCTTCCTCGACCCTATATATAGGAGAGGGTGAATGAGGGAACCAGCACATCTTTTTGCTACCCCAACCTCTGTAGAAGAGTGTGAGGAGTGATCTAGTGCCTACAATTATTCCTTTCACCCAGATCTGCACACCCGTCCCCTTGGCAAACCTCGTCAGAGTCTGACTAGTAGGAGGGAGTCACGACACATTCGTGGCAGTCAATTGGACCCCTAGTCAAGTTCGACGGAGGAAGGCGAAGCCTCCTGGCCCATTGGCGTGCTCGCAAGTCGACGGGATCACAAAGTCAACCGCAAGGTTGACCATCACAACAGTTGTAGTATCGTGAGGTTGAAGAAGAAGACGACCCAAAAAATTACCAATCTTCCCCTCTGTGCCTTCAATACAGGATCAACTTGTGTCTGCTTGCTTGGTTTCTTGATTGGTTGAATTATTTATGCATTCAAGTCATCTTTACAGGTATGTGTTTAATTATGGTTAATCGCATTAGTTTCCTGAGGAGTTTCCCGGACGATTCATCGCATTGAATGCAACCTATCAGTTTGGATGTTCATAATTGCAAATTATAAAGTCACTACGATTATCACAATTATAAATAAGTGTGTATTCTCGCACCTACATGCCACCCTGATGGATGATGCAAAAAGGTCAAGCCCAAGAGGGAAGACCAATGGGCACCATGAGAGGTGACCCCAGACACCAAGCTTGGGAATGAGAAGGTGGTCTATGTTGCATGACTAAAGGGAACCATGAGAAGTGACCCTAGGCACCAAGCTCGGGATTGTGAAGGTGGCCTTAAGTCAAACCCTAGAGAGGGTATTCCAAAGTAGGGAAAAAGCGGTGGAGATTGACACATTGAAAATGTAAATTGACTTGTTAATTACCTTGGTTGTGATAATTAGTCTATTAGCCATATTTGTGAACTTTTAGTTGTCCCCACATACCGGAATATTCTTATATGCTGACCGTCATTTTGTTTGTCAGCGTTTTAGGTACAACCCTGAAATGAACAAACAATAAAGTGACACATTGTGAAAATAAGAAATAAAGTGCAAGGAGGGTTAGATATAATAGATCCAAAGTTGTGGATAGAAGTAGATTTTCAAAGTTTTTAAAAGGTATGCAAAATTTTATTTTATACCAGATTTTAGTTTAATTGGTAGAATTTCATAATTATTCTTGATTAATTGTCGAACCTTTGATCCGGTTTATTGGGATAATGTCTCTAACCTTTTGGTCTCCCTTAATTAGGGGTTATCAGGAGGTAGGGTCATTATATTCCCTGACCCACTTTGCATCTACATATCGTGTGTTAGTCACTAACTTGTATTGGGGGATGCTGACACGAATTTACCGTGCGTATAACGCAAGCGCACGTGCCAAAGTAATATAGGCCTTTGTGAGGCCCGAGTCGAACTCAGGGAACAGATTTTCGGTAGACTACTACTAACTATTCGCAATCAGCTAGACCGATTAAAATGGTTTGAGAGTTGATTGAAAAAGAAAAGAGAAATAAAAGAAAACAAAACAATCGATTAAATGGTTGGTTTAATCAATTAAAGATGGAATCTTTAGGATTGCGGTTTCACCGCAGGTTCTCATTATACTAATTCCTACACAATTATCCTAATTCGTCTCCTATTCCGGGTAGTGGCCTGTAGTCAGAATTGTTCGCTGTCATGATACAATTCACTACCTAAATCTAGGTTAGTTCCATGGTAGTAGTAACCTATACCCTAAATTAGGTGCATGAAGATCACACTCTGGGTTTCCACCATTAACTGTACATCGCCTTGTTCAAAAGATTTATTAGTTAAATGTGATATCCGTCTCTTTTTAACCGTTAATTCTTCTTTCAAAGAAATTAAAGGTATTAAATTATCATTAGGGTGATCAATCATAATGATATAATGGAGAAAACTAAATAATACCATAGATTTTAGAGACAAATTATGATAACTATGTCGAAACTGTCACATAACGATTACCCGGGCTACTCCCGGTCCTAAAGATAAAGGGGATTTGCCCCGCATGTTCATCCCAATGAAAGACATGATGAGAGAAAGGGAAAACTTATGGAAAATGTGAATAGATGTGATGTAAAACCTTGAACGGAGGAGATCCGGGCATTCCTTGGCACGGGGTGAACGTTCTACAGCCTTCCGGTAGTGGAAAACATCTTCTGTGGCTCTCGGAATGATCAGGGCATGGCTCTGGGCTCCGTTCTTCTCTCCTTCTCCTCCTTGAGACTTGTGCAATGGCTCTGGACGTAATGATTGCTTAGGGCCACCGTAACTAGGTATATGAACCACTTTAGGTCACCCACCCATCACCACTGTATGATTAGATACAATCTTTAGCGAAACCTGATCTGACGACGTCGATACCATTGATGTGGGTCGATGGTATCGACCTGCATCAGGCACCAGCTCTTGCATGATTCTTAGGGTTCTCTCTGATGTTTCCTCGATACCATTAACGGTGTGCCGATGGTATCGACACCTTAGGCGTCACTTTTCTCTAGAATATGACGCTGAAGCTTATTTTTCTAAGGCAAGGTCGATAGTATCAACTTTGGGTCGATAGTATCGACATCTGGAAATTTGGCTCACAGACGCTCTCTCGATACCATCGACAGTCCCATCGATGGTATCGACTTCTGGTTGCTCTTCTCCAGCAATGCACTGTGACCAGGTCGATGGTATCGACCATCCGTCGATGGTATCGACATATTCAGATATCTGAATTGCCTGAAATGAAGAGAAGAACACCAATCAAATCCAACAAATATGATCTTTTATACAGAATAAGATGAAACAAGGTAAATTTGATGCAAAATGAGATTATAGACTAAAGGTAGTGAATCATGCGATATTAATCACAAATATGATCAAAATACACATAAAACATATGCAAAACCAGTCTATAAAAATGACTCAAAACCCCTACATCAAGCTCCCCTAAGCTTGAACATTGCTCGTCCTCGAACACAAAATTGTAGAATAGAATTGCGAGAGTCAACTAAAGAACATATTAGCATAAAAGACAACTCAATATGACTCCCACCTGTCATGCACATGCCGGCCCTCACTGACCACAGAATGATAACTACCCTAGAGGTGACAATGATCGTCCATAAGAAATGTCCACCCCAAGATCATCAAACACTTTCAAATAAAGCAGTTGATATAATGAATTCCTCCGATTCAGATTTAGTGCATCTTGTGATCTCCTATCTACGTTGCTCAAGTCTTAACTACCATCTATACGGAAGCAGATCTCCTAGTATACAATAATGAGGAGATAATCATGAGTGCCCTACCATTTTGAGCAACGGGTGGATGAAATAGGCAACTGTGGAAGAAAGAGAAGCACCAAATAGTTTTATCATGCAATATCAACAAAATGACCTAAATGATGCATATGCATATGAAAATGACCTAATGCCTAAATTTTAGGTAAAATGGTGCATGCACTATCATTCTGTCTCAAGATGAGATGGAATGACTACTAAAACCACATTATGTGCTTATTCCTTTTTTCTTTATTTATACATGCAGGTGAAACAAGTTCTTTTCTCCCTCTCTTTTTTTTACATTTCTTTTCCTTTTCTCTTTTTTTTCCAAGCCCTCATTTTTCAATTGACCAGAAGAACATTCACAAATATTTTCTCGGGCTTATTTCCACTTAGCTAACATCATTGATGCCTTACAAATTACTTTTCAGAGGGTATAGAACATTTTTTATGCTTTTCTTATTTTCCAGAAGAAATAAGGTACAAAAAATCCTATATGCTCTAGAGTATGCAAAATGCAACTATAATGACATGCACTTGAGAATGTGTGAATGCAGAGATGCAAAATCTAGCTACAATGAAATCCTATCTACATGTCATGCAATCAAGAGATGAAAAACTATAAGTGCTTCCAGTTCTTATGATGGTTATTGAATGAAATGAAATGGATAGATCACAAGACTAATGAACAAAACCATTGGAATAGATTATATTTCCCTCTTTACTGACCTGTGTAACAATAAATCAAAGGGTTTCTATCTCTCACTTTCGATTAAAGTCACATTACCGTTTGGTCAGTTTAGGCTCAACATCCATGTCTGCCTACATTTCTTGAATCATACAGTTGTACAGTTATAATCTTATGTTTTAAAGTTGACAAACCCAATTATTTTCATAGGTTAAGTTCTCAAGTTCAAACAAATTCAACTTGTAAATTCTTGAAAAAATTTCAATTATGCTCCGATTTCAAATGATGGCCCCCAAAACTCCCATGTTAAAAACATTGAGATGACACATTAACATTAGACATCCACGGATACGCTAGATAGCATGTGGATCCTAAAAATGAAGAAAATTGCTAAAAAGAAAAGGAAATAAAAGATAGAAATTGTTCCATCTCCCCCCTAAGCTTGAATTTGACTATGGCCGCATAGTCAAAAACAATCTTAGCAGGTGGAACAGTGATACCGTTTACTGCTCAGGTGGCGGGTACTGTGGGGTGGTGGGATCCCAAGATGGATATTGCCCCTGGAAGTTTGGATCATATGGGGGCATCAGTGGTGGTTGTTGGTAGCCCCCGAAGTAACCTTGATTCCAATAATGATCATAAAACGGTTGTTGTTGCTTCTCAATCCTCCCCAACTGGTCGTAGACCTGCTGTTGATTTGCGAACAGCTGATGTTCATTCTCGAAGATGGCTTGTTGATTCACATACAACTGATTTTTGGTATCCTGGATATCGGCGAAGGATGCGGTATGTCATTGCTGCGTCTCCTGAATGCCTTACAGCATGGTATACATTCCCTGTATCAAAAAGACATCCTCTCCTTCCTGAGAGGGTTGTGGTGGTGGAGGCTGCGAGGATGATGATGCACCCAGGTAGAAGCATGGTCGCTTCCTCGGTGCCACTCATGCCCGAAGAGGAATGAGAGGCTCTTCTTCTTCCTCCTCGCCGTCGCCTGCACCATCATCTTCATATGTAGCTTCAACTTCTTCCTCAGACTCGGCAATAGGAATGATGGGCCACCGAAAGTGCTGGCCCGCTTGAATGTTGAAGATGGGGTCCGGGAGTGATAGTCGCAGATATTCTTTCCCGATGTGGCAATGAGCATATGCCACACCGCCATCGACGATAATAAGGTTGGATCTGTGTAAGTGCTCCAGATCGACTTTATTTTTGTTGACCAGCGGAGTGAGTTGTGACAGATCTAGCCCGAGATAGAAAGCTAGCGGTGTGATAAGCCCCCCAAAGTGGATAGGAGCTCATCTGGTACTCCTCCGTACATCCAACACACGCGTTAAGAAAAACGTGCCCCATTTGAGTTCCTCTTTAGTCAGTAGTTTGTAAAGGAAAACCAGATCCGTCTCTTGAAATTTACTCAGCGCCAAATCAATGTGAGCAAAGAAAGTGACGCATAACATGCAATGCAGAACCCAAACAAATGGGTGCTCAAAGTCGGCCACTGCCGCATTGTGATATCTCATCGCCTTTCCCGCTGGAGTGGTCACCAAATTAGCAAATATACCATCGTAGTCTACCCGACTGTCTGGCCTCCTGTGCTGGTTAGGAGAATGATAACAGTTGTAGATAGAATTGAACTGGTCGAGGGTAATGGTGTAGTTGTTTTTGAAGAGGCAAAAAGACACTCTCCCTTTGATCCACTCCCGATCGGTGGCGATGAGGTCATTGGGCACGTCGCAGATGTCAAGAGATGCCATAAATTCCGCCACCAACTCCTTGTAAGTTGGCCATTCGCCGAAAAAGGGGTGGCCCTCGGCGTGGTACTGGACTTGGGAAGGAAACCTTCGGGTATACCTAGCCTGACCCTGAAGGACATAAGCAAGGTTGGCGTCAAACTCGAGGTCGCAGATCATAGCCCGATTAACATATCGAGTAGGCTCGATTTTTAAATTCAATAGCTCCTCATAAATCTTCCTCACTTCCGCCAAAGGGTGAACGATCCTCGAATGGGTAATAGAGCTTGGTGGTGGTGGAATGAACATCTCAATCTCCATGGGGGTTGCCTGTGAGGAAGAAGCTCCTGTTGTCCTCACCATTGTGAATAGAAATGGATAACGAAGAAGAACTCAGTGAAGGTCAGAGAAGATGATCCCCGCAGTCGATGAAGAGCTCGGAGAAGATTGCTCGCTCGCTATATGCTCAGTGAAGACCTCCGGTTGCTCACAAGTGCTCAAGCACAAGTAGGAAACTAGAAGGTCTGAAGGTGTGAAGAGAAAATTAATTCAACCTCTCCTTTTATAGTTGAGATCGTCACCACTGTTGACCCATCGATACCATCAATGAGGTGTCGCTGGTATCCACACCTGTAGCAAAATGCGGGTATTTTCTGCTATCGACGGTCGTCGATGGCTGGATGTGGGGGCCCGGATCGATGACGCATTGATACCATCGACGTGGGTCAATAGTATTGACCCATCCCACGGATCGACTTCTGAATTTGGTGAGCACCATTGATATCTTCTCGCAGATTGGTGACATGTCAAGTCGATACCCACGACAAAGTGTCGATGGTATCGACACTTTATGTGTCCTTTATCATCACGAGGCCCCGGCGACGCTTCATTGCTGCTGCCGAGTCGATACCATCGACTGCCCCGTCGATGGTATCGATTTTACTGAGACGGATTTCTCTAAACATCTTTAGGGATCTCGTGAGCATCGACTTCTTTGTCGATATTGTTGACCCGGTGTTCTCTTTTTTTCCGATGTTGCTGATGGTAAGTCGATACCATCGATGAGGCCGTCGATGGTATCGACTCAGAAAATTTTTTGTAGCCTCTTGCCTGCACCCACGTCGCTACCATTGACACTGTGGTCGATGGTATTGACTTTCTATCAGTACTGCACATTGAGCAAACTAATTAGGGTATCATTTTTACAATAAAAATGAAATTAACCAAAACTAACTTGAAAACACGAAAGAAAATAAAATAACTAGAAAAATGTGAACTACCGATGGTTGGGTTGCCTCCCAACAAGAACCCTACTTTAACATCTTAGGCTAGACAAAATCAGCCCTTTCATTCTTCCTTAGGCGCCATGAATTTAACCTTATGCACCTTTCTTGTAAAATATTCCCCATAGTAGAGTTTTAGTCATTGAACATTCACCAAGAATGTTTGCTCTCTATCTCTCACCACAATAGCACCATGGGGCGCACATCTTCCACAAAAAACAGTCCACTCCACTGGGATTTCAATTTCCTGGGGTGTAATTTCAATCTCGAGTTGAACAATAATACACTATCTCCCTTTTTGAAAACACTCTTTTGAATGTGGTGATCGTGGATTTGTTTTGTTCTTTCTTTGTAGACCCTTGAGTTTTCATAAGCGTTCATCCTTAGCTCATCTAACTCATTTAGCTCTAACATTCTCTTCGTCCCTGCATCATCATAACTCATATTAAGTTTCCTTAACGCCCAGTGCGCCTTGTGTTCTAACTCCACTGGCAAATGACAGGCCCACCCGTAAACCAACCTAAAAGGCATGGTGCCTATAGGTGTTTTAAAAAGCAGTCATGTATGCCCACAGTGCATCCGATAGCAACGCACTCCAATTCTTTCTTGACGAGGTCACTGTGCGTTCCAAAATCTTCATAATTTCTCTATTCGACACTTCCACCTACCCTTGTGTTTGTGGGTGGTACGGGGTACCTACATTGTGCTTAACCCCGTATTTGCTCAATAACACAGCAAACTTCCGATTTGTGAAGTGGGTGCCTCCATCGCTAATGATCATCTGTGGCACACCAAACCTGCAAAAAATATGATCTTTCACAAACTTGCACACTACAATAGCGTCATTAGTCTGTGTGGGTATTGCCTCTACCCACTTCGATACATAATCAACGGCAAGCAAAACATATAAATTGGAATTTGAGGACACAAAGGGTCCCATGAAATCAATGCCCCACAAATCAAATTCCTCCACTTCTTGAAACATGTTGAGGGACATCTCTTACCTTTTTTAGATGTTACCTTCCCTTTGACACGAATCACCTCTCCTCACATAATCATAGGCGTCTCGAAAGAGTGTAGGCCAATAAAGGCCACTCTCCAACACTTTGGCCACTGTCCTTGTGCTCGCATGATGACCTCCAGTGGGTAGTGTATGACAGTGGCTAAGCACACTATCATATTCAACCTCTAGTACACACCTTCACAAAATGCCATCCCTGCATTGTCTCAACAAAATGGGATCATCCCAGAAATAATATCTCAACGAATGGAAATTTTTCTTTTTCTCTTGGTAAGTCCAATCATCTGGGATTTCTTTACATGCAAGATAATTAACAATGTATGAAAACCATAGATCCTTAGATTTTAATGAAAGGATTTGTTCATCAAGAAATATCTCGGTAATAGGTATATTGATATCTCTCTCATCTACCCGCTCTAACTGAGACAAGTGGTCCGCAACCACATTCTCAATTCCCACCTTATCATTAATTTCAATGTCAAATTCTTATAAAAGTAAGATCCACCTAATCAACCGAGGCTTGGCATCTTTTTTATCCATTAAGTACTTTATGGCGGTGTGGTCCGTCCATACCACAACTTTTGACCCCACTAAATATTGCCTAAATTTTTTTAATGTGAAAAACACGGCAAGAAGCTCTTTTTCAGTGGTGGTATAATTATGTTGTGCATCATTTAAATTTTTTGATGCATAGAAAATCACTGTGGGTTTGTTCTCAACACGCTGCCCAAGAACAGCCCCAACAGCAAAATCTAACGCATCACACATAAGCTCGAAGAGCTTAGTCCAATCCGGCATTTGGACAACCGGTGCAGAAATTAATTTTTCTTTAAGGACATTGAAGGCATGTATGTATTTATCATTAAAATCAAACACGGCATCCTTCTCAAGTAATTCAGACAATGGTTTAGCAATTTTGGAAAAATATTTGATAAAATGGCGATAGAAACCCGCGTGACCAAGGAAACTCCTCACTCCCTTCATCGAATTCGGTGGAGGTAATTTGGAAATAACCTCGATTTTTACTGGATCTACCTCTAGTCCTTTGCTAGACACCTTGTGTCCAAGCACAATTCCTTCACTAACCATCATATGACACTTTTTCCAATTTAGGACTAGATGTGTGTCCTCACATCTTTGCAACACTTTATCCAAGTTGTACAAACACTCCTCAAATGACGCACTGTAGATGGAAAAGTCGTCCATAAAAACCTCTAGACATCGCTCTACCATATCAGAAAATATATCAAACATACAACGCTGGAAAGTTGTCGGTGTGTTGCATAGCCCAAATGGCATTCGGCGATATGCGAAAGTCCCATAAGGACAAGTGAAGGTGGACTTCTCTTGATCCTTAGGGTCTATAGAAATCTGATTATAGCCAGAATAGTCGTCCAAAAAGCAAAAATGAGAGCGGCCATCCAGCCGCTCCAAAATCTGATCAATAAATGGAAGAGGAAAATGGTCTTTTAAAGTGGCAGAATTGAGGCGACGGTAATCAATGCACACTCGCCACCCGGTTACCAATCGGGTTGTGACAGGTTCATTCATAAGATTCTGAGTTATAGTGATTACCCCCTTCTTAGGGACTACCTGTGTTGGGCTTACCCACGTCGAGTCTGAAATGGCATAGATGATGCCCACAGAAAGGAGCTTAATCACCTCCTTCTTAACGACCTCCATCATGCTCGGGTTGAGTCGACATTGCGACTGAATCACAGACTTAGATCCTTCCTCGAGCCAAATATTGTGCTGGCAAAGAGTAGGGGAAATCCTCTTAATATCAGCAACTGACCACCCGAATGCACCACGGTGGTTCTTCAGCATGATAATCAATTACTTTTCTTCATCGGCACTCAGATATGCCGAGATAATCACTGATAGCTTTTCACCATCAATTAAGAAGGCATACTTCAAGTGAGGGGGCAGTGGTTTCAGCTCTAATTTCGGTGGACAGATCAATGATGATTGAAGCGGTGGTGGGAGCGGCCCAAGATCCTCATAGTGCTTGGCATCATAGCAAGGGAGCACTTGAAGCATCTTGACACATTCTTGTAATGGCGTACTTCTCATCCAATCATGCATGATGTTGACAAGGCAAGCTTCAAGGGGCAGTTTCAGATATGAATCAAGCATAGAAACTGCTACTGCATCATCCTCCATAGATAGAGGAATTTCCTCCTCTTCATCATTCGGATAACCCACAGCTTTATAAAGAGAAACAACTTTTGTTTGTTCCATGATATACATGTCCAGTGTTCCCTTATCTACCTTAGTCATCACATGAGCCATATCCAGAAATGGTTTCCCTAAACAAAGAGAAATGCTCTGATCAAAGTGCTTCACCATACGACATTACTCCTTTGCCTATGATTGTGTTGTGCTTGGTGGCATGACCATCTCAAATCTGTCATCTGCTATACCCAATGTTAGACGTCCTCTACCCATTTCCAGTATCATATCAGTGGTGGCCTAGAAGGGTCTTCCTAGGAGTAGCTCATTCCCTTGCTCATCTTGCATCTCCATTACTACAAAATCAGTTGGAAATACAAATCTGTCAACTTTCACAAAGACATCCTCACAAATCCCATATGGCCTAACCATAGAATTATCTACGAGTTGAATCGTCATGTTGCTTTGTCTAGATTCTTTAAGTCCCATCTTCTTAAAAGTAGATAGGGGCATCAAGTTTATACTTGCCCCAGAATCGCACAATGCTTCTCCAAATTTCACCTTACCAATGTAACATGAAATATTGAAGCAGTCCGGATCTTGTCATTTTGGTGGCAACGTGCCCAAAATAAAGGCGCTAACCTACTCTTTAAGAACTACCACCTCAGTATTAGGAATCTTCCTCTTCTTGGTAATTACATCCTTCATAAACTTACCATAAGAGGGTATCTGCTCGATAGATTCTAATAAAGGGATGTTAACCGAAAGTTTCCTAAAACTATCTAGGAACTTTTTGAACTAAGAATCCACCTTCTTTGCCTTCAAACTATTTGGATAAGGGACTGGGATAGTCTGTGCCCTCTGATGTGGTGGCACATATGGCGTCCTCTTTTCAGTCTCTTCCTCTTCAATGGGCTCTTCTGCGGCCTTCTCTACAGCATCATCCACTATCTCTGTGATTGTGTCTTCCTCTGTGGCCTCACCTGTGGCTTCTGGCTAGGGTGTGCTTGGTTCATTGGCCTTAGAGTTTAAAGTATTCTTTCCACTCCTCAACAGAATTGCTTTGGCTTGTTGATTTCCTCCTGGAACATTTGTATTTCTTGGGAAGCCTTGTTGTGTTGGTTTCTTTAAACTTGAAATCTCTGCTGCCATATGTGCTAAAGACGTCTCAAGTGTCCTCATTTGAACCCCATGACTTTGCAGAGTCTGTCCAAACTGATTCATAAACTCCCCTTGTTGCTTGATTTGTTGACCAAAGGTGCTCATTAGCTCTTGATTCTGCTTTATCACCTGGTTGAGCAAATCATTGCTCTTGTCCTCTGTCCTGGGCTGTGTCTTAGCATCCAGATCCTGGAGAAAATTATTTGGATCCTTCCATGAGAACTTTTTATCTTTCCTCCAAGAGTAATCATTATTCCAGTACCCTTGTTGTTGACGCATGTATTTAACTTGTGTGTCTTCATCCGTTTCCTCCTCTTGTGTGAGTAGCCTTATAACAATTAGGTCCATCTTTTCATTGAGTTCTTTGATAGCTTTGGCATCTCCCGCAACCTTAACTTGTTCCGGAGCATCTCTATCACCTCATGACTGCTTTTTAGCCATGTTTTTCAGAATTTCCCAACACCTTATACCAGTGTTATTCAGGAAGAACCCCCATCCTGCTGAATCTAGATTGCTTCTATCATGCTCAGAAAGAGCAAAATAGAAAATCTTAACCTGCTTTTCTTTATCCAGCCCGTGATGTGGGCATCTCCTCAGCATTATCTGGAATCTCTCCCATGTCTCAGAATATGTTTCACCAGCTTTCTGACTGAAGTTATGGATTTTTCTTATAAGATCATTTGTCTTCTCAGGTGGGAAAAATCTCTCGAAGAAAACTTCAACCATGTAGTCCCAAGATTCCACATACTCGTCGTCCATATTATGTAGCCATTCTCGAGCATTTCCCGCTAGAGAACTGGGAAATAACTTCAAGTAGAGCATCTCCTGTGAAAACCGGTCTATCTTGACCATATCACAGTTCTCCATGAACTAGCTTATGTGGGTCACTGGATCTTCATTTTTGAGCTCGTGAAACACATTAGATTTGACCAAATTGATTAGGTCTGGGTCAATTTTGTAGTTAGGAATGTTGATGGCATGCTTCTTAATTGGCCCCTTAGATACAGAAGAGGACGACGCCTTGATTTTCTCCCAAATTGTTTGTTCCTCAGCCATTGCTTCAGGTTCAAAATCTGAATTCTCATTCTCTAATTGATTTTGGGTGTCGTTCTCCTCGTAATCTGATCCCAAAATGGGACTTCCGGAGATGACTATGCGTAGTCTGTGCTACGTGTACTCACCATGCACTAGTACCTGTACAGTAATAAATTTAATTAGGCACAGTGCTAGATGATTACGGATTATAAAAGATCGACGATTAATTTCCAGAATTTAAAATTTAAAAAAATGTGGCCTAGAGTGGCCGCTTGCAGCCCTAGTAGTGCCGAAAATTATTGTTCCCCGGCAACGGCACCAAAAACTTGACACGAATTTACCATGCGTATAACGCAAGTGCACGTGCCAAAGTAATATAGGCCTTTGTGAGGCCCGAGTCGAACTTAGGGAACGGATTTTCGGTAGACTACTACTAGCTGTTCGCAATCAGCTAGACTGATTAAAATGGTTTGAGAGTTGATTGAAAAAGAAAAGAGAAATAAAAGAAAGAAAAACAATCGATTAAATGGTTGGTTTAATCAATTAAAGATGGAATCTTTAGGATTGTGTTTCACTGCAGGTTCTCGTAGTACTAATTCCTACATAATTATCCTAATTTGTCTCCTATTCTGGGTAGTGACCTGTAGTCCGAATTGTTCACTGTCGTGATACAATTCACTACCTAAATCTTGGTCGGTTCCACGATAGTAGTAACCTATACCCTAAATTAGGTGCATGCAGATCACACTCTGGGTTTCCACCATTAACTGTACATCGCCTTGTTCAAAGGATTTATTAGTTAATGTGATATTCGTCTCTTTTCAACCGTTAATTCTTCTTTCAAAGTAATTAAAGGTATTAAATTATCATTAGGGTGATCAATCATAATGATATAATGGAGAAAATGAAATCATACCACGGATTTTAGAGAAAAATTATGATAACTATGTCGAAACTGTCATACAATGATTACCCGGGCTACTCCTGGTCCTAAAGATAAAGGGGATTAGTCCCGCATGTTCATCTCAATGAAAGACATGATGAGAGAAAGGGAAAACATATGGAAAATGTGAATAGATGTGATGTAAACCCCTGAACAGAGGAGATCTGGGCGTTCCTTGGCGCAGGGTGAACGTTCTACAGCCTTCTGACGGTGGAAAACATCTTCTGCGACTCTCGGAACGATCAGGGCGTGGCTCTAGGCTCCATTCTTCTCTCCTTCTCCTCCTTGAGACTTGTGCAATGGCTCTGGTCGACGTAATGATTGCTTAGGGCCACCGTAATTAGGTATATGCAACACTTTAGGTCGCCCCCAGATCACCACCGATGATTAGACACGATCTATAGCGAAACCTGATCTGACGACGTCGATACCATCGACGCGGGTCGATGGTATCGACCTGCATCAGGCATCGGCGCTTGCGCGATTCTTGTAGTTCTCTTTGATGTTTCCTCGATACCATCGACGGTGTGTCGATGGTATCGACACCTTAGGCATCGCTTTTCTTTGGAATCCGACACTGAAGCTGATTTTTCTGAGGCGAGGTCGATAGTATTGACTTTGGGTCAATAGTATCGACATTTGGAAATCTGGCTTGCTGACGCTCTCTCGATACCATCGACAGTCCCATCAATGGTATCGACTTCTGGTTGCTCTTCTCCGGCAATGAACTGTGACTAGGTCGATGGTATTAACCATCCGTCGATGGTATCGACGTATTCAGATATCTGAATTGCCTGAAATGAAGAGAAGAACACCAATCAAATCCAACAAATATGATCTTTTATACATAATAAGATGAAACAAGGTAAATTTGATGCAAAATGAGATTATAGACTAAAGGTAGTGAATCATGTGATATTAATCAGAAATATGATCAAAATACACATAAAACATATGCAAAACCAGTCTATAAAAATGACTCAAAACCACTACATCAGATGTTCATAGAATAATCCTTTTCCTGGAGAATTTTTTAGATACCGCAATATACATTGTATACTAATCCAATGGGCTCAGATAGGTGTGCTCATGTGTTGACTAACAAATCCAACTGCATAAGAGATATTTGGACGTGTGATGGTCAAGTATATTAGTTTTTCAACTATCCTTAGATAATTCTACATCAAGAAAGAACTCCCCCTCATTTTGAGTCTTTAATGATAATCCATCAAAGTAGAGATAGGTTTTGAGTCAGTCATTGATGTCTCTTTTAATAGGTCTAGGACATATCACCTTTGAGAGAGATTGATCCCTTGTTTGGAGAGGAGAACTTCAATGCCAAGAAAGTACCTAAGATTCCCCAAATCTTTAGTATGGAAGCTGAGTTGGAGAGCCTTCTTTAGATAAAATATTCCTTATGTATTATTTCTAGTGATCACCATATCGTCAACGTAGACAACAATCAAGACATGTCCTAATTGGAATAGGAGGAAAAAAGTGAGTGGTCACTTGCAGATCTTTTGAATGTCAATATTTCTAAGACAATGTTGATTTTGTTGAACCAGGAATGAGGAGATTGTTTGAGACCATATAGAGAACACCGCAAACGACATACTTTGGTACGATACTCCCCCTCAAAAATAAAATTGGGAGGTTGCTACATATAAACCTCTTCAGAAAGATCATTGTGCAGATGAATATTCTTGATATCCATTTGGTGTAGAGGCCAATCCAAATTAGTAGACAGTATTATCAAAATAAGGACAGAAGCAATGCGGGTCACTGGAGAAAATGTGTCAAAGAAGTCTACCCCAAAGGTTTGTGTGTATCCTTTGGCAACGAAGTGTTGCTTTATGTGTTTGATTGTTCCATCATAGTTGTACTTAATTGAGAAGACCCAACGACATCCAATAGTATTTTTTCTAGGAGGTGGATTGACTAACTCCCATGTCTTATTCTCACTAAGAGCCATCATCGTGTCATCCATTGTAGCTTTCCATCTAGGATGATAAGGGAAGCCACATGATATTTAGGAATAGTGATAGAATCAAGAGTAACAGCAAAGGAGTAGGCACAATAAATGAGTAAGACAACAAGTGTTAGAGATACAATATTTACCATTGCACGTACGTGGTTCTCGCCAAAGAACCATTGGTTTGTCGTAATTTGTTGGAGTAGACGATGACTGTGGAGCAGTTCCTGTTAGATCGGTGAGTTCCCTACGTCGATATACGTTAGGGAAAAACTAAGGTGGAGGTGGAGGTGGAGGTGGAGGTGGATGTGGAAATGAAGTATCACGTATATGTGGTGGGGACAAATGATAATCCCGCGGCAAAGAAATAAAATCTGATGGTGCAGTAGAAGGAGTAGTGGCTGAAGAGGTAAAAAAAGTTGATCTTCTTGAAAAGTGACATCAGTCAAAACATGCAGTCGTTGGGTTTTTGGATCGAAGCACTTATAGCCTTTTTGGACTTGTGAACATCCTAAGAAGATGATCCTAATGGCTCGAGAAGATAGTTTGTCAGCTCTCACATCAAAGTTGTGCACAAAAGTGACGCAACCAAAAATCTTCAACGGGAGAGGGAAAGGTTGTTTTTGAGGGTGTAGGATAGAAAAAGGTGTTTGACCTTTAAGGATAGAATAAGGTTGTCAATTGATTAGAAAACATGTTGTTAAGACGACATCAAATCAAAAATGTTTAGGGAAATGAGTATGGATTGCCAAAGTCTGGGCAACATCAAGTGTTGGTTTTTACGTTCAATAATTCCATTTTGTTGGGGGTGTAAGCACATGATTATTATTGATGCATCATATCGACCTCACTATAAAACAAAGAAACAGTAGTTTGGACTTATTTGAGTGCATTATCTATTCAGAAAGTCTTAACAAATGTCTCAAACTAGACAAGAATCATTTTATAAAAAAACTTTATTAAAGGACAAACTTTTTATTGATTCTTAAGTAAGAAAATTCACATCATTCTGGAAAAATCATCAACATAGGTAATAAATTATCTATACCCATTATAACTAGTAGTTCGAAAAGGTCCACAAATGTCACCATGAATAAGATAAAAAGTTTTGCATATATTTTTATTGCAGGTGGGAAAAGACACCCTACGGTGTTTGCCCAATTGACATGCATCACATGATACTGAGGAAGGAGAAGATACAGTGGGATCTACAAAAAATTATTTTTCAAGCGATGGATGACCAAAATGAAGATGTTGTATAGCGGTAAACTTGTAATGAAGGTGGTAGATGATTTCAAATGTGAGGGAAAGTAATACAGATCACCAGAGCAGGCTCCCCGTCCAATTGTCATCATACTCCACAAATCATGTAGATCAACACCAGTAGGACCAAAGGTATGTATCATTTTAAAGAATAAATAAGTTTTGCGACAGAGAGTCGATTGTATGGGAAATATGGAATACAATGAATATATTATAATTTTATGGATGAAGTCAGTGAGACACATCCACACTTAGTGATACTTTTAGTAGATCCATCTGTCAGGGTGATAGATGAGTGAGGAATGTGAGAATCTATGCTTTCAACGAGGGGGGCATACATGTCATGTCCTAGGCCGCACCAAAATCAACTATCCAGTCTGGATGTGAAGCAATCATGATTGTCCTGAAGTTACATGAGTGTGTAGCTGCAAGGTGAACAGACGATGCTTATGGGGGATGCACCGGAGAGTCTCCAATCTGTCGGCCAAGCTGAGTAAGATATGTTGTTATAGATCCAAGCTAAGAATGTAGTCGAGAATAGCCAACTTATTTTGAAGCATGTCAAAGCCGGTCATACTCTTCATTTGTAAAAGAGACGTGAGAGGAGCTTCCAATGTAGTTTGCATGAGGGATATGCATTATGGCTTGTCCTTGTTCGACAATGGTAGGTGAATCTTGGGCAACGTGTGCAGTGCCCCGACCGCGTCCTCGATCATAGTAAGCAATTATCCATGTTTAGAATGACAAACATCTTTAGTGTGACCCATCTTGCCACAATATGTGCACTTCGAGCATAATCCACATCCCCATCCACGACCACGAGCAGTGATAGCGGCCATTTCTTGGGCGTCGAAGGTGCTGGTATAGGAGACACGGACATATTCCATCTTAGACCGGGACAAGTTAGCTTAGGCTTGATCCATGGTCAGAAGCGTTGTCCTAAAAATTAAGAGTTGACGAACATATTGAGGATGGAGACCATTCAGGAAGCGTCTGATGATGAATGTAGATCTCTCCTTCATGACCTCATCAGAAGTTGTGGGTGAGAAAAATTAATTTGACTGGCGAGTGCCTTCATTGCATCATAATACTTGGACAATGGACGATCACCATGTTGCTCAGAGAATATCATGTCCATGGCGTTGTAGAGGCAAAGACAATTATCCTCATGTCTGTAAAATTGCTTCATTTTATCCAACATTTGTTTGGCTTTATGATGCCACATGTAGTTAACATGAATATTCGGCTCCATGCATCCCCAAAGCCAAGATAGGACCTGATTGTTTTCAGTGACCTGAGTGTCATCGGGTGCTTTAGGTGATGCGTCTTTGATATATTAAAGTTTTCCACGTGATTGTAAAAAAGTCTAAATTGCATTCATCAAAGTAAAAAATTATCCCCATTTAATTATATGGCAGAGACATTAGGCATATTGATATAGATGATAGCCGGTGGAACTGTAACTTTATCATCAGCCATATCAATAAAAAAATAGTATTGAAATCAATGCATGCTACAAAGTGTAGCACTAACGGTAATTGATACGTGGTAGGATAAATAGAAAGAGAGAGCACTACTGAAATGTAAGGCAAGGTAGGAAAAACCCATAGGAATGATGCATTGTGATGTGAAAGCATAGAATTTCCTAACTTTTAGAAAAAGCATCCATCCATGTGGTTTAGGAAATCTACATGGAGAGGAAAAAGCAGTAAAGTGGCACCCTTTGTTTTTTTTGGGTACTTTATAGGAGTAGCACGGGGTTTTTTTTTTTTTGCTCTTTTTTTAAAAGAATGAAACGTAAGAGAACATGGAGGGAGAAGGAGGGTTGGCGGTCTTACACCATTACACTATACATGACAATGGTTCCCACTTTGTTCCTGCATATGGTATTTTGGCCTGTTGTGATCCCTTGGCGGTTACTTACAATGACAAGTGGATGAGGGAGCCTACCCAAGCCGACAAGGGACATGAATAGTTGCTACTTTGTTGTGGCGCAGGTAGATCATTGTAGTGTTCTGTCCACTCTGAGGTAGAGAGTGGGGGAGGGGGAGGTCTTTTTTCTCTTTTTTTTTAAAGAATGAAATGTAAGAGAACATGGAGGGAGAAGGAGGGTTGACGGTCTTAAACCATTATAGGAAACATGACAATGGTTCCCCCTTTGTTCCTACAGATGGTATTTTGTCCTGTTGTGATCCCTTGGTGGCTGCTTACAATGACGAGTGGATGAGGGAGCCTACCCAAGCCGACAAGCGACATGAAATGTTGCTACTTTGTTGCGGCGCGGCTAGATCATTGCAGTGTTCCGTCCACTCTGAGGTAGAAAGGGGGGAGGGGGAGGTGGCTAGGATCGACGGGATTGTGACGCGGAAGACACTTGCGCCTTGCGGAAGACGGCGGGTTATGTATGATAGGTATGTGAGCTTTACGCTTCTAATACCATGTAGACTAGTATAATAAGCATAATCTCATATTAGAAAAGAGTAGAGACCTCTCCTTTATATAGGAAAAAGAGGAAATACTTGTACCCTATGAATATGCCAAGCTCAATAAACAAAAGACTAATTATTCTCAACACATGGGTACTTGTTAGAGAACAAGTTATACTGGACAAGCCCGTCTTGAAGTTGACACACGGAAGTCATGTACTGAAATGTCAGAGTCATATCTCAATGTGACAATGGTGATTGTGATCCTTAGAACTCAAATCATTGCAATAACACATGAATTTTGTCTACTTTGACACTAGCCCAATACGATGTGAAATGTGAGTCGCCAAAAGATGGTGATTGGATGCACTATGACACATGGAGCATATTGTGAATGGTCTAGATGGAATTGATCCCTCCTTTAGAGTGATATCCCTGGCCACTTGATAAGCTAGACTGTGAAATGCATGGCTATACTCATATGAATCAATATATGATATTAACTCACATTATCTCGAATTGTCTGCTCCAGTTCATGGAACAAGGTTGAATGATAAGAGGATGGCTACCTCGATTCCAATCTGGATATATGTGATTAAGGTATGATGTGGTCATGATAACATTATTCACTTTACAAGTTGTAGTTGTTCTCCAACTCATTCCTATTACTTGGGTGGAAATGACATGTGGCTAGATACCAATCTTTGATTTTGTTGTTTTGAACATCACTACAAATGTAATTCAAAACCTACTTGGTCACACGTATAAAGATGCATAAGGGAACTAAAGTTTGCAATCAAACATATGATTAAAATGGCTCCCAATCATAAACATGATGATTAATCCTCTGCTCGTGTGACCAAAATGTTTGATCAGCTGATTGGATGATTGGATCAATAGATTAATTGATTGTCAATTGATCGGCTCAGTTTTCTAACTCAAAAAAACCCTACTTTTCTGATAATTTCTGTAAAACTTCCTCTATTTTCATAAACCCTAAAGAATTCCCTTCACCCGACCCACTGTAATCTGACAGTCATGTTTGATGGTTGTTATGTTTCTTTCCTGATGTATACACATTAGTTATTATATACTACTCTCTATATTGCTTTATATACTTGTGATTATTTTGAAATTTCATTTATTTTATTTTAGTAATACTTCTCTAGTTATGAAATTATATATCAAAATTTGGATCAAGTAGGTTTGGAAAACATAATTTATCAAGCATCCATCCTAGACGGGTTGGACTTAGATAAATGCAAAATATATAAGTCATAGTCATATCTAGTTTTATGATGTGTAACCTGCGACTTTATTCAGACAAACCCAATTTTTCAAAGCTAGAATCTGGATCTATTGTTTTTATTTTATTTTTAAATTAGTTTAAATTTTGAAGACTTCTTCGATTACACAACATATATAAAATTGCATTGAGTGGGTTCAGGCGAAGAGGTGATAGTCTTCATTAAACAATGTGATCTAGATGGATCGACCCTCATATGTTTACATATTATTGAATTTGTGTTGGACTATATTTTATAGTGTGTGACTTTTTTTGAATTATATATTTCTTGTAATAATTATTAAACAAATATTAAATGTTTGTATAAAATCCATATTTTTGTTATTCCTTGGGGCCAAATCCATGTGGTAGCGGATTTTATGAAATGGTTACACAACATGAAGGCGGACAACTGTGCAATTTAAATTCAAACTCGAGTGGGTATGGCGCCCGAGGGCCACAAAAATTTACACGGAGTGGGTCACAAAGTGTTTCTTCCTGGGGTGGTTACCTCATTGATCTACAAAAGGTTATTACCTAAAATTTTATATAGTTTTAAATCAGTGTTCAAACATTTCATGTTGAATTGTACTAGGGTAGTCAATTATAAGTTGAGTCCAAAAAGGCTGACATAATTTTCCACAGTTCAGAAAAAAAAACCAAAAACCAAGAACCGACCAAGATTGTTATAATTTGACCGATATCAACTAAGACTTGGAGCTTGATCAACCTATGAGCTAGGTTTGTCAAAATTCTAGTTTCATGTTACATAGATTTTTTACTAGTTCAGACATACTTGTATCAAAACCTAGAAATGACCCAAGTTGTGAAAATTAGAACTGCAAATGACCTTAACCCAATTTACTATCCATTTTTTAATGTGGAACTGACCCTGATTCTAACTTTGACAATCTGTGTTTGACTAATATATAGTTGCGGGTTAGACATTATAGAAACGGGTCTGACTATAACTTGAATATTTTGTACTTTAGTCCAGGCCCATTTGGGAAAATCTCTATTTTTTCCAAATTTTATTATTTAGGAACAATATGATGTGCTAAAGAGCATGTACTCTTATTTTACTAAAAAAATATTCATAAGTCCCTGTCATGGAACATTTGTCTAACCTAATCATCGCTTCCCTCCCATCCTACCCACATATCATCGCCGCCACCACCTACGACAGTTGTTGGCATTGGTTTGTAGCGTTGGTGTTGCCAACCACCGCGTTGCAACCTCCAATAATTTCATTAACTCATCAAACAAATTGAGGTTCATTGCCATTTTGAGTGAAATGTGATTGCCACACCATATGTGAAGTGGATTTTCGATATCCAAACTACTTCTACCTTCCTCTTTTTCTACATGTGTAGCGCATTATCGATACTTGAGGGGGAGTGTTAGTGTATTATGTAATTATTTATGATAATAATGGAATGGATGGGCCTTCTCCCACATAAGCCCATTAACGTCAATCATATTTATTTTTTTATGGAAAAGTTCATATCATAAATAAATTTTAATATACAACCGCATGTTAAAATAACAAGTGCATAGAGTAACTAATAATACTCTGTATGTACATCCTACCTTGAATTGAGTCCATATATAGGGCCCATTGCAACTAGGTTTCACTTTTATAAGAGATCTCCATCATCATCATCATCTAATCCTCAATCCCAACCATGTTGGGGTTGGCTACATGAATTCTTCTTTTTCAATTAGTTGTGATATGGGTCATACTTTGATATAGACGAAAAGATTCAAAAATATCTCTTTGTAAGATCTCCCAACATTATCACGAAAAGATTAACCAATTATACATGTATCTATTTACATTAAGTTTTAATTAATCCCAAAATAAGCCCTATAGAATATTTAAAACTATATTGAAGTATATGCTATAAATGCTTTGAGTATTTGAGTTTCCATATTAAGCTAGAAAATAAGAATGGTGGCACTGCGTAGGCAAATGCATACTCTCTTAAAAAGTCTTGACAGCAATTCACACATTTTGACAAGTATGACATGAACCATTATTGTCAAGCCATGATAGCACTTTCATTTTCCAATTTAAGTCTATTTTCTCTATTTCGTATATAGCATATAGTCAATAAGAGAAATTTCCCAAATAAACATGCTTGATATGTATTCACTGTTATAAAAATATGCATAGCTTTTTGGTGATCCCAAAAAAAAAGTCCTGATGCATAAAATATTGATGAAGTATACTTCATTTATGATGATTGTGAAAGAGTATTTGGGTTTCATGTGATATGCAAATTGGTCTACCTTTTTCATAAGAAGCACTCTCTTCGGGCACCATGTCACCTAGGTTGAGGTAGCATGGAGCTTTGTACATGCTTGGTAAAGAATATGTCAAGTTGATGGCACACTAGTGAGTCTACCGCCTAGGCATGCACCTTAATAGTTATGACGTGAAAAGATACTAAGCATGAATGAAAGCATGAGTATGAACCAAAATTATTATGACAACAAGGTGTCGGGGAGATAAAGCAAGATGCTTCGGTGAGCCTTGGCTCATGTATGTTTTTTATTTTTAGTCCACATCATCCACTTACTCCAACTCCAAATTCAATACTCTTCTCCATCTAACTAGCTTGGATGTGTGAAAAGCATGTTTCATGTGTAAAAATAGACCTTATCTTTAAAACGGTGATGGTCTTGTTTGTCATACTTAGCATAGTTGTCTCACCAACTCATGGTACCATGCAAAGGAGCATAATTCGAGGTGTCTCTTTGGGTCTGCCAACCTAGGAAAGGTGACGATTTTGTGACCATGTGCAAAGGTTGTGGAACCATCAATGCTTTCATCGAGTCATGTGACTACAAAAGATAAGCATGACTTTTGTTCTTCCATGTTAGTGATCACAGGAAATTTTCAGAGACCTAGTAGTTTTTCAACATTTTAAGAATAACATAGGCCAAACATGTGAGGGTAATATCTAAAAAATAATGCCAAACTCAATTATTATCAACTACCAAGTGTGTGTCCCTAAGCAAGACTCGGCTCAAAGGGAAACAAAGAATATCAAAGTTGGTTTGGTAAAGAAAAGGTTTCAAAAGTCATTATCAAGTTGCAAGTCTCTTGTAACAAATTTCTTCAAACAAACATCAACCGCACAGACAGAAACCAGACAGTGAAAGATCATAAAGAAACTAAATATTACTAATCTATATCAGTGCAAAACAATAAAACTAGTAAGGATAAGAACCATGGTTATCAAAACCGAACCAAATCGACTGGTTCCACCTGTTGAACTGAGAACTGGTGTTGGGAACAGTGTGGGTCAGCTCCAGACAATAAGTGATTGTAAATCATGGTAAAACTAGGAAGCCTTCCTATTCAACTGGTGAACCAGTTTGGTTAATGCCCAGTGGCTGATGCACTGCCATGGAAATAAATATGATGATTTTCTTTGTCCACGTCATACCCCCACCACCCATCTCCAGCCATGGCAGCTAGCGGAGAACCACAAAAAATATCTGATGGAAGTTGCCATTGTTGGGATCTTAGTTAACTCTACTGCTCAAGCTGAATTTGTTAGTTATCACCCCTCAAGTCGTAGACGTGTCAAATTGGGTCAAAATCTGCAAGCATCTATTGGTCGACCCATTTAAGTTGGGTTTTGGTGCTGAAATTTGCCACTCAATAAAAATCACCCAAAGCCATACACACATGTTTAGATTGCGGGTTTCACGGGTGACCCACTGGAGACTAAAGTCAATATATTTATATACATATTATATACATACACCTATTAATATATGTTGTGTTTTTGCACAAGTTAAATCGTTACCTTTAATTACATCAATTGTATTCTCTTTATTTTGTGTTTGCAATAGAAAACAAGTATGTGTGATATTAGGAACTTCTAATTTTAAATGATAAAATCATGTGTTACTTTTTATGATATTTTATGTATGAAAACGAAATTGATTTGTCCTATTTTACATCCATTAGAATAAATTATTAGGCTATTTAGTTAATAGATTAATTAGTTAGTGGGCTTAAGTGTCTCAGCCCATATAGCGTGCTTTGAGTCCCAAGTCTGTAAGTCTCCACCCTTTCTCGTATATATAGGAATGGGTGTGCCATCTAATATAACAATACCCAAGTGGGTTTCCCCCACACCTTTCAACGTCATATCAGAGAGTGCCCTGGGGACCTAACCCTAGATGTCGTTCTGCTTCTCTCTCCTCTCAACGCTCATTGTAGCCCTAGCTGTTGTCCCTCTCTCCTAGAGAGAGCAACAAAGAGACCTCCCATCTGTAGGTGGACTTTGTCTCACCATGGCTTAGGTCGGTCGGACGCCAGGCACTTCCCAGCCTCCATGGTCGCTACTCTTCCTCTTTAACATAGATCATCATCTATGTGTCTTCACCATCCTTGCCAACAATATATGCTTCCCCGAGTTTGAGTCTATGAATGGTGCTAATTCATGTTCATATTTATTCATCGTCTCTTCCCCAAGGTTGTCCTCCTGATCATCTGAAGGTAGGGTTCATCTCAGCCATCATCAAGCACTACTGACCACGTCACCACATCAAGTTCCTCTGACATCGAAGCAAAAAAAAGAAGACATAGCAGCAGGGGATCTGCCTAATTCTTCCTTTGATCCACTTGGTTTTGGAAGTTGCTAATTTCTATCCAAATTTGATTGTGGTCAAGAAAGTTCACCATTGTCATCCCCCTATGTCTATTCTCATCCTAGAAGCCTCCAGTATTCCATGGACATCCTTCCTTGGACAGTGTTGATTCTTGTTCAGATTTGTCCTTGGTCTAGCAAAGGGTTGTTTTTGTCTCAGATCCGCATGATCCATGTCATAAGTGATGGTGCTAATTCCCGTCAACTCTAGGTGTTAATTCTCAAGGTTGTGACTTCCTAGATTGTGCAAATTCCTATCCAGATCATGCATCAGTAGTCGTCAACACGGTGTGTTGTCCAACTGTCATGGCGTGTCGTGGTCCAGAAATCAACCTGACGCCATAGAGTTTCGCTCACATCTTACTACATGATGTGTTGTCCAATCGACATGGTGTGTTGCACTTAGAAATTTTCATGACATCATAGAGTATCATCCATAAAGCAACTTACATGGCGTGCCAAATTCCCACACAACATGTTGACAGAAGCATGTTTAACGTCTGCATGGTGTATCAGATTTCCAACACAATTGGCAGAAATCAGTTTCACACCTCGGACAATCCTACACGGTGTGTCACATCTCAATACGGTGTGTTTCTAGGAGCATGTCCTCTTTGACCAACAAGTTACCCAGTGTGTCAAGATACAAACACGGTGTGTCAAAAGCAGTTTGTTTGCTTTCAATTATAGTTATGACGTCCTCCAAAGGTCTTTCTCTCATGTTATACCTAATGATAATCAAATCCTAATTTTTTTGACCTAAGAGCTGAAAAAATGTCCTTTTTGGTTCAAGAAAAGATCCATTTATTTTTCGGATCCATATTTTTTAATCAGGTCATTTTGCATATTGACTCCAATCATGGTTCACAATTTCGATCGAAATTGCAAAATTTTGGTCAAAATTGCGGTTTCGACGAGTACCAGAAATAAAATGGCAATGTATATGGACTGAAACATAATTTCATTTTCTTTTAAATTTTTCACCCCCTGTCGAAAATTTGCAAAAATAGCAGATTTTGGTGAAAATGCTCATTTGAGGCCATGTTTCACGAAGCCTGACTCAAAACGATTTTCTGTTTTCGACATTCGACGGAAACGTTGTTGCTGGATAAAGAGTACTTTTTAGGTGATTTTGGTGGGATTTTCTTCTTTTGGAGGCTTCCTTCTTCAGTTATAAGGTATGCTTACCCTCTCTTCTACCCATCTAACTCCATTTCTCCCACTTCTGACCTCTTCTTTCTAGATCTAAAAGATGAACTCCAAAAATCAAAACTTCTAAGTAGTAGATCTTCTGTAGATCTTAATTTCTTCTACTTAAACTTCTAATATCATGAGATTAGTCACTATAGAACATAATTCTATCATTATTTTACAAACCTAACTTATATATTTCTTTATTTCTTCTAAAATGCATTAAAAAGTCTGAAATTTCGGTTTTTTAATATTTTTTCTAGATCTAAGCTTAAATACATCATAATACACTTTAAAATGTTGAAAAGATACTTATATATACTATATGAGCTTTTTTCAATAAAAATTTTTATAGATATATATTATTTTGATTTTTAAATTAATTAATGTACAATTTTAGAACAAAAATTGTGAAAAAATAAAAATTGTGAAAAAAAGAACCATTATGTATGATGCTAATAATTTATGCATACATCATATCTACCGTAGTAACATTATTTTCCAAATATAACTTATATTCTTCTTAAGAAAATGCATAAACTAGTCTAAATTTGAGTTTTTTAGTGTTTTTTTATTTCTGAGCTTGTATACATTATATCACACTTAAAACAATGTTGAAAATATATTTATATATAATATATGACTTTATTTCAGTGAAAATTATATAGATATATGATATTTTGATTTTTAAGTTAATTAATATATAATTTTAGAACCTAAAAAGGTAAAAAAATGTTAAAAAATAGGAAGTTAGAACCATTATATATGATGCTATCATGCTAATAACTTATACATACATCATGACCATTACTACCATTATTTTACCAAATCTTTCTACTAATTTTTTTACCAAAGATTAGATTCACTTAACTAGTTACCAAATAACTAAGGTATGCTTGTTTTCCCTTTTATAGGAGATGGCATCTTTAGGTACTCAAAGTCATGATGGTGGAGACGGTGGAGCTGGTATGGGGAAGGGTTGTCCTAAAAGAGCGGTGGATTTTGCATGGTGATTTGGTGGTGATTTGGTAAGACCATGAGTTACATGACTTGCCTCTAACTTCTTGGGACTTTGAAGTCTTAAAGCCAAGAAGGAAGGT